>CAAKHF010002628.1:22779-37917 GCA_901007745.1 Hippocampus kuda
CCTGCTCTTTTCCCACTTTGCCAGCCAGGTATGTTTTTTTTTTTTGTAATGTGGACAGTTAAGGTGTGCCTTTATCTCGCTCCCTTTCTCACACACACACACACACACACACACACACACACACACACGCAGCACGCTCGCATGAGCAAAAACACCCACACGTAAACCTACATGAACTCTTTGACCCACACTGAACATGTATACACGTTGGGTTTTTTTTTTTTGTTGCAAACACACGTACAAAAACTTAATCTGTCTATCTTGTGCACCCAAAATTGTGTCCACTTTGATTATCATAAGAAAGAATAAATCTATAACAATATTACAACATTATATTAGGTCATATCTGTTTGAATTGTCCATCAACGCTGAGGTGGGCCTGGTAGTTCGTGAGTACACATTTGTTGTTGTTTATACGCTCACTGCAAATGGTCCTTCTTAATGTTCAGTGCATATATGCTGAAGAAGCAACCTGAAATTACAATAATAGGATCATGAGAAATGAGCCAGTAAACACAACAAGGGATGGCGTCAGTTACTTAGATGAGGACCAAAGCTGGTCCTAGCCAATGTGGTACGCTTGGCAAAATATTTTATGGTTAAGGTAGTGTAGTGTGTAGTACTGTATATGTAGGTGGTGTACTTTTGCCCATCAGTCAGATGGGATAATCTCCAGCTTCCCATTGCCCCTGAAGAGGAGAAACGGTAAAGAAAACAGATGGATGGATTCATAATAAAAATAGTAATAATATGTACTTTTACATTGATGTACATGAAATGATCTCTCACGGTTGAGAGCTCTCCATGCTGCCCAGCTATATAAATATGAAAAGGTTTTTTATTGGCATGCAAACCATGTTGAGTCTAATCGCTAACTGAGCAGATGCAGTACAAGTGATGCTTCATTTGATCACTGTTTCTTATTTCGTATGGTATGGTCATTTGGAGGAATACCAATTGGGTTTTGCGTTGCATTTTAATGTGTTAACTTTTCATTTTAAACATTGATACGAATAACTAGTTTTAAGGATTTAAAATGTGCATTAAACCACCAGGATTGTACCTTTGGCGACAATGCACCACAATATTCTAGCTACGGTAAGGCAATTGAAGATAAAAAGAAAAACTTTTTGCAGAGAAACATGCAAATGACTTTTCTCACTGACAGTGATTTGTTTCGAAATAAACTCATAAACTTATAAATATGTAATTTATAATTTGATGACTTCAACGGTGATTGTGTAGTGGGAGTGTGGGCAAAGGTCACTCTATTATGAGAAAATGTCATATTTTAATCGGTTACGCAACACTGTGAACCCAACAGCTGGTTGTATAATCGCTTCAAAGTTGTGATGAAAATCTGATGTCAACATGGTAGACCGAAAACATGTTATTCAGTGTCCTGTGTTTTGCATTGTAAATAAAAAACCATGCAACCAGGCAGCAATTTAAATTCCAATAAAAGTTAAAACAAACATGCACCTCTAATAATCGAATGTGCAGTAACTGTTACAATGCTGTCCTGATCTTCGGTTTTCTTTTGGCTTCCATTGTTAATGTTGGACTGCATATGTTTTTTATTTTTTGTTTTGTTTGTTTTGTTTTGGGTTTTTTTTTTCTTTTGAGTTTGCGTTTGTGTCTGAATTTTGGTTTCACCTGGTTACACCCCTCCTTTTTTAAGTGCTCCAGAAGATATAATACGTTACAGGAAGAATCCCGATTCAGCTGTAATCTGGATTTCTTTACTATTGAAGGCCATTTAACAAATGAATTCTAACATTCAAACGGGTTTTTTTCTTCAAATTACTGTATGCAGCGAACCAACCACAGAAGTAGATAAATACCTTGTTGAATAGTCGTTAGACAATACTGCAAAAAATAGATGAACAAATAAAATACTGTGCATAAGGATAATGCTCATATTCTACTTTTTACCAACATTTGGCCAACAACGTTGATATAGCCAACTGCATCATAATGTAGAGTATAGCGCGGCACAGTTAAAAATAGACACAATAGGCATAAACAGGGAGAGGCATTCGAAGGTGTCAAGGTGGTTCGTGCTCCTCACTCACCTGCTAATGAGTAATCAACTCTCACAGCTTGAATGTTGGGGTGCTAATTTGCATGGCACACCATGTTCCTGAATCATGGTGTAGTCATTCATTATCATGGAGATCCGTATAATCAAACAATTAGCGAATTTCTTCTCATGTACAAGGCCTGCTTGGTGTCTGATGTGCTTGTTTTTGATGAGTTCAGGGTGACTGAGGATCTCATGTACACTTGCTGGCACTGTGAGGTTTCCTGGCTGCTTTCCAGTTTGGGGAATTGTTGGATTTAAAACACTCTTGATGAATGTTCGCGCACTGAGTGGATGTGCCAGACGGAGGTGGAAAACTACTAATAGATGAAATAGTCCACATTAAACTACTTGATCATGATGCTGGATAGTTTCCGAGGCAAATGTAATGGTTGTCTATTTAATGTGTTAAGCACAAGTGGTTCGGTCCAGTTTGTGCGGACGCAAAATTGCTGGTTATCTACTGTTAAAAAAAGAGAAAACACAATGGTGATAGAAAACACTGCATCTGTCAATGGGTATTCTGGGCATCCCCAGCAACCAACTGCTCCATCTTTCTCAAGCTTGAGAGTACCCTCTCCAAATATTTCAGTTCCTTCCGAAGATCTTAAAATAGGATTTAGTTCTTCAATGTTTGTTGTAAGCCATTCTTGTCATTTTAACTGCACATTTTAGATCATTACCATGTTGCAGGGCCCAGTGAAATTGTGAAACTTTTGACACTGGGCTGTACCGTTGGCTACAGAATGCCCTGAGAGCAGTGGTTCTTAACCTGGGTTCGATTGAACCCTAGGGGTTCGGTGAATCAGTCTCAGGGGTTCGACGGAGCCTCTGCCATGGAGGTGAAGACACACCCGACTCAACATGTCATTTAGTTATGACATGCCCGCTTGGCCATCGCTGGCTGGTTCATTTTGTTCACAATGAAAAAACATATACCGGTACTTTATACTTATTTTAATTGTATTTACTTGTTTTGGTTTTTAAATTTTTTTTTTAAATGTCTTGAATTTGTAAAAAATCATACATCTATTATTCACTAATGAAGGGTTCGGTGAATGTTCATATGAACTGGTTGGGTTTGGTACCTCGAACAAGGTTAAGAAACACTGCCTGAGAATCTTTACTTTTCATTGTACTGTTGACACAGTATGACGCAGGATGATGCAGTGTCTGTAAAACACGAGACAGAAGAAAAGGGTTGTGTCTTTTTATGTGACTTTGTCTTAATGACAGAATAGCCTCAATAATATTTATAGTTAACATTTTTTTCTATTAGCAGTGGTGAACCTCCCTGTACACCTCAACACGAAGGGACTGAGAGAGCGTGGGAAAAGGCAGTAGATCAAAACTTGATTGATGGGCTCATAAGGAGTTTGATGAATTAGCACTGTGTCAAATTATTTGACCGATAGCTGTCAATCAAAAGTAATGAATAGCTAAGGATCTCTGATGTCACTCCCTGCCACCTTTCAAAGTATTAGATTGACAGCTGTGCATCAAAATTGAAGATGTCATGTACCCTTTGGTCTGGATGATGTCACTTCTGGTCTCGCTCGTCCTGTCGAATTTGGGTTTTAATTGATGTTAACCAAAATTGATTGATTGATTGACATCTGCCAATCATTGTTGAGGGATGACATCTGTTCTGGCCTCTGCACCCATTCCGTTTGTTCGGTGACTTATGACATCACTGCAGGCCACCTCCCCCTGCTGTTGGGCAACCTCCCTAGAACAGACTTGCCCATTCATGTGTTTTTTTAAACTGGGTGCGGTCCATGGCAAGTCAAATTCAATGAGATCATCTTTTCTGCACTTGGACAGTTATCCTTGGGATGGATATTCCTCAGATATAGTACCCTGATTTTAGTATGAGAGCATGCATATCACCAGTGTGTTTGGAGTAGAGGTTGAGAATTTTTGGTTGCCAGAAATCCCGCGGGATTCCCACAGAATGGGAGTTAATTTTACCATCCATCCATTAAATGAAGCGCTTTATCCTTACGAGGGTCGCGGGCGTGCTGGAGTCTCTTCCAGTGGTCTTCAGGAAGCAGGCTGGGTATACCCTGAACAGTTTGCCAGCCAATCCCAGGGCACACAGAGACGAACAACAATCCGCGCTCACACTCACACCTCGGGACAATTTGGAGTGTTCATTCAGCCTGCCATGCATGTTTTTGGAATGTGGGAGGAAACCAGAGTACCCGGAGAAAACCCACGCAGCCACGGCAGAAGATGCAAATTCTACACAGGAAAACCGGAGCTGGAATCGAACCCTGTACCTCTGAACTGTGAGGCAGATGTTCTAACCTGTCTAACACCATTGCATCTATCTTTTATCTATCCCTTTCTTTTTGTCTTTAAAATTGTTAAATACTTATTGCTCTATGGGCAGGCCTTGTTTGTAATAATGAGTTGTGTGGCGGCACGGTGAGCACTGTTTAGCATGTCTGCCTCACAGTTCTGAGGTACAGGGTTTGATTCTGGCCTTCCTGTGTGGAGTTTGCACCTTCACCCCATGCCCCGTGTGTGTGGGTTTTCTCCGGGTACGCCGGTTTCCTCCCACATTCCAAAAACATGCATAGCAGGCTGATTGAACATCTTGTCCCTAGATGTGAGTGTGAGCGTAGATGGTTGTTCATCAATGTGTGCCCTGCGATTGGCTGGCAACCGGCTCAGGGTGTCCCCCGCCTAGTGCCCGAAGACAGCTGGGATAGGCTCCAGCAACCCCCGCGACCCTTGTGAGGATAAAGTGGATTAGAAAATGGATGGATGCATGGTAGGCCGATAGACTACCTGTCTAAAGCAGGCTGGTGACCAGTTCAGGGCATACCCTGCTGACCATCCAAAGACAGATTGAATACGCTTCAGCATGCCCGTGAAGATGAATGAATGGTGTTTCAATAGACTGTTTTTCTTCAGGTAGTTTTGTTTTACTCAATATACTGAATGACTTTCTGCTGCTGCTGCTGAGAACTTTCACACAATGGGGAAGAAATTACGTCCTGCTGACTTGCCATGAAACATACTTCTTAAAACCGTACCGCAAATGAGTCCATTATTTATGTTTGTATGAGAGCGTTATGATCATTTAAACACTGATTGGAAAGAAAGGGTCATTGTAAAATAATAACCGTGGCTTTCGGTTTATTTTAAACAATTGAAACAATTTTTTTTCAACAAGGCAATGAGAACAGTGGCATAGGTGATTTTTTTTGTTGTTTGGTTTTTTGTTTTGTTTTGTTTACGAAGCAAACATTTTAGATCCCATTTAAAACAATGATTCTAAGCATGTTAATAGTTAAAAAGAATAAAATGTGTGTTAAATTACTCTGCACACCTTGGTGCACCAAGAACTAGATGCCTAATCTCATGATGCCGTTTCTATTGGTTTTGCTTGATGAGATTATCAATCCTGCTTGTGAATAATTCAGGGGCAAAAATCAAATTTGTCTCAGATTTGATGAATAGCATTTCATAAAGTCAACAAGCTGCTTCCATTAACCAACCATCATTATTCTATACATTACTTATCTCGGGCAGAAACATTATGCGTATAATAAATAATGTAGTGTCACAAAATTAGGGGAAGGATTTTGTGTGTGTGTGTGTGTGTGTGTGTGTGTGCACATGTATTTGAGGGGGCAGCATAGGATCAGTTGAATACTAGATAGAAAAAAATACTGCTGTTCCCTTGTTTGGCGGGCAGTCCTTCAATCCAGCAAGTAGTTGTTGGACAGACGCTTGTCTTCTTCCTGACTACTGAGCAATCTATCAACAACACTAGAAAACAGAATTTATACTTGAAAAATGATGATGCCTTTGAGGCATTCACTGTAATCGAATGATTTCTGTAATTGTCAAAGAGACTTCTCCAGGTGTGGACAGCTATTTTGGCCAACTCCTGAAGCAATACTGCTCCCGCTCGTGTGAAGATTTCTCCAGACTGCATGCTTCAGCTCCCTCCACAGATATTCGACAGGTTTTAAGTGAGGGCTCATCGAAGCAATGTGTTTTAGGACTTAAGCGTGTTGGAGGATGCATGACCAATGGCTAACGTCAAGCTTTCTGACACACTTTCTAGAATGCAGAATGCCTTGATAGCTTTGATATTTCATTGTACCCTGTACAGATTCAAGACATTGTGTGCTGAATGCAAGAAGCCCGAGAACATCATCAAACTTTCTCCCTCTTACGCACATCTACAGTAAATCCAAGTGCTTCGAAGGAATGAATGTGTATGACCGCACCACCAATGCCTAATCAAACAACCCCCCGCCCCCAAAAGAAACCCTCATCAGATTGAAGGTGCAAAAAATATTTATTTGTTGTCTAGACTGCCAACAATTTCCCCACAGAACAACAATTCATCCTTAAAATCCAAACTGGGATGATTCCCTTCCATCTTGAACACAGCATTACTTAAATAGATTGCAAACTAGACCACCAAATTCTCAGAAGATTCCCATCCCTGGAGACTAAAATAAAGTGTAGAGTTCCTTTCATCTCAACGGACTGTCATCGCTCCCCTACAGCATCTCTCGATGGCAGTGGGCTGTGTCTTGTCATGCACCTAATCAGCAGCTGCTAGTATTTTTAAACCAGTGAAGAAAGGAAGAACAGATTTTACCATCACATCGATGATTGCTATTGGCGTGAACATTGGATTCAGAATATGAGAAAGCCTGGAGCTCTCAATCAACCCACTGTGCATGTTTTTTGGGAATGTGGGAGGAAACTGGAGTACCCATAGAAAACCCACGAGGCACAGAGAGAACATGTAAACTCCAAACAGGAAGGTTGGAGCCGGAATCGAATCCTGCACCTCTGTACTGTGAGGCGGACGTGCTAACCAGTCGACCACCGTGCCACCATTGAGAAGAGGAATAAAAGACCACACCCATGACTAAGCAGTTTTCCCTTGTCACTTGCTCTTCTGTGCAGTTGGGTAAAAAAGCACGCCTGGCTCAGGAAATATGTTAAAAGCATCCGGGACACTAGCTCGAAAAGTTGTCAAACTTATTTCCCTCCTCTACCTAGATTACCGTTATTCATGTTTTCACTGATCCACTAAGATTATCATGATCATTTCATTAAAAAGAAACACCCGAGCCTACAGTCTGTAATTCCTGCTCTTCTTTTATCTCATTTCCTCTCCAGTGTACCGCATCTTTGTTGTTTATGAGACTTCTGTTGTTGTTATCAAACTTGCCTCAGAAGCAAAGCTCTGCAACTCGGGCTGTCCGGAGGGACAGGCATTTCATTTCCACACTTTTCACAAGTTGCTCCTATATGTATGCGTGGATGGTAGGGGAAAAAGAGATGAGGAAGGGTGGTGGCGTGGCGGGGGTGGCTTCCGTGCCCCCTCTCCTCCAGCACTCTCTCAGAGATAATGGGGGAGCTGATAGCAGCCTTGGAGACTTGTGCGGCTCCAAGCACAGATATGGAATGATAACGTCTGCAGCAGCCTGCTGCTGCTCTTTGTGCCTTTCCATCGAATGTTTGACTCTGGACACATAGATGCGGTAGTCTCCTTTTGCATTTTACAAGTCGTGTGAGTCGGTTTTTGCAAGGGTCTAACACATAGCTATGTTGTGCATTATAACGGGGTGTTTATGTGGAGATGGTTGTGTGTGTCTGCTGCTGATTAAAACTGTAAGGCTGCGCCACCCTACCATCACACCACACAATCTTTATGTGCACAAGAACAGTCCAGCAGTTTTGATATCGTGTTCCACTGCTAAAGTGAGCTTTAACCCTTGTGGCCCCTGCTATATCACATATTTGTAATCGTACTTAGGATGATGAACTGACTGATGTTGACTTTACAAACATTTTGGACGTAAATATTTCTGTGCGAGTTAAATCAAACCAAAAAAATACAAAATCATTCTGAAGGTAAGTGTTTCAAGCCTTGAACGTACCGCGTTGTACCACACCATGCTGGGCAGCAGTCTACTAGAGAGATGAAGTGTTATTGCCGGCGAGAATAACAGGCAGAGAAGGGCCTCAACTCACGCCAGAGTACTCAAGAGTAGAAGAAATCGTTCATATTTTTTTTTGTATTGTATGTAGCAGTTTTTGGAAGGTTTATAATTAGCATAACATCAATGCTAAGTTGTTTTATGTACAGTTCCAATCAAGTTGGGAAGTTGTGTAAATGAAAACACAGTATTGTATTACAGTACAGTATTTTCAAATAATTTTCAAATGAATACACGACAAAGATAAGAAATGTAATTTTTGAACTGATAAACTTTTTTTGTCTTTCTTGCCAGTATTCACTCATCTTGAATTTGATGCCAGCAACACATTCTAAAAAAGCTGGGACACGGGCATGTCGACCACCGTGTTACATCACCTTCCTTTTAGCAACACTCAAGAAGGATTTGGGAACTGAGGACACTTATTGTTGAAGCTTTGTAAGTGGAATTCTTTCCCATTCTTGCTTGAGGTCCAGTTTCAGTTGCTCACGAGTTCGGGGTGTTAGAATGTATTCTGTTCTTCATAATGTGCTGCACATCTTCAATGGGAGACAGGTCTGGACTGCTGGCATGCCAGTCGAGTACTCAGACTCTTTTCCTATGAAGCCATGCTGTTTTAACACATACAGAATGTGACTTGGCATTGTGTTGCTGAAATAAGCAGGGGCGTCCATGAAAAAGAAGTTGCTTGGATGGCAGCATATGTCAGTGGAATTGGGTTTTGTATCATAAAGCTAACAGACTTTCGTGATTTGGTTGAACATGTTGGTGTTTTAATATAAAATGTTTAACCCTCTCTGTCAGCTTTGCACTGCTCTGAAAGTGGCAGGAACATATTTAGATATGCACAGCTTGATGCAAGCACACTTTTACTCTCATCTAGATGACGGTGCAAGTGAGGCATTTAGATGATTAAATACTGTAAAACCCCATCAAATATATGCTTGTTATTAAAATTTACTGTAGATATTTGATAATTACATCTTACCTTTCCATTTTAAGTGATGAGGAAAATCAGGGTTTTTTAACTGTAAATAGGTTGACAATTAATGTTGCCAAATTAGGTCTTCAAAAAAGCAAATAATCCCGCCTGTCACCATTTATGGGCAAACACATTTTATTTACATACAGACTACAAATAAATAGGCTCAGGTGTTGTTCAGAATCCTCAGGTCAATGTCAGATCATTTCCCTATAAAACAAAAGTTATCATATTGCCCCACAGAAATAACAATGGCGTGTCTGTGTCATCTGTTCTCTCAGTACAAATAATGGAGTAAAAATCTATCATACCAAAGGATAGTAAAGCGTTGTCAAGCTAATGTTGTTGATATCCTGTACAGTGTTTATCTTTAAAAAAAAAAAAAAAGAGGAGGGGGGGGGCAGGATACAAAATAAATGCATAATCTGGATGAAACATCACTTCTCTGCTTTTTAGATTCGAGATTGAGGCCATTCATCCAATGTGTTGCAGGTGACCAATGTTGCCTTGGTGTTGGCCTGGACTTTGAGTGCATTTATTTGCTTATGCATTTTTGTTATGTCATAATCGTATCAAGATCACGTTGCAAGCTGAAATAGGTGTCATCTTCTTTTTGACTTTTCAGGCTTTGATTAATTGTCTTTTCTTGTTTTTTGTTGTTGTTTGTGTACTGCATACATTTCCAAAGCTATGCTCAATGACTTTCAATCCAACGTGTGAATTCTTTGCAACTTCCATGAATAGTGAAACGCTAAGAATTTCTCTGCACTTCAAATGAATAATCTCATCTAACAATCATTTCTTGACAGCTCAAATGAGAAAATGATTAATCGTGCTTGCAATTAACATCGCGAATTATCATTGTGGACGGGTAGAAAAATCGTGGGCAGGTAGAAAAATTACTTAATCAAGCCAAGCTATATTTATCTTATGCACCTGTTCTACTCATTTTACCACATAGATTGCAATGTTCGTGGTCATGTGTGCTGATTACTTTATGGCGATCCAATTTTCTCTCTCTCTCTCTCTCTCTCTCTCTCTCTCTCTCTCTCTCTCTCTCTCTCTCTCTCTCTCACACGCCAAAGTCAATTCTTGACGTACCTTTCTTACGCACTTTCAAGATGTGGCGATTTTCCCGTCCAGGCTTCTGTCCACACGTCCATTGCTGGCGAACACCATTTTTTGGGGGGAAAAAAACCCCCAACTGTGACAAAAATATATAATTACACTGTGTTCAACATACCTACATGCGCCTCAGCAACATAAAACACACTTTAGTGTCTTTCAACACTTCCTGAGAGTTTATGGTCAATATCCTTTTCTTTTTCTAAGGCAATGGTTGCTATGGGCCATTGAAAGTTGTGTGTGCCAAAATTTGAAATGATTTCAACCTGCCAAAAACTTTTTCTATTTTTGAGATACTTCCATGAACAACATTATATTATCATTTTAAAGGGAATTAATTGCAGAATTAGAATACAGTACATGATTATCACAATTTTAATTTTAGGATCCATAAGGCTGATTTATATACTCCACCAACTGCCACTGTTTTATTCGTTAACGCAATTTTAACCCTTTCATGGACCTGTAACCTGACAACCTGATAAGCTGTCCACTGCACTGTCCCCAGAACGGTAAAAGGTAAAAAAAAAAAAAAAAAAAGTGTTCTTGCAAGGAACATTTCCGAGAATGCACATACACATGCTAATTCACCTCAACAGCACAAACAGATTGACACTGCGTTTACAGAAGTGCAGGGAAGGTTTCCTGAGAAAGAGCGCTCTGAGGCCAAAAGAACAGCATGAGGAAATGATGAAGGGCCGAGCAATAGGTGACAATGAGACGTGTGGGAGGAGGAATTAGAGAAATGCAACAAATGCACTCTTATTGGAATTATTCTCTTCAACTGCTCCAGCTGTTTGCGTTTTTGTGTCAGTCCTCGCTGCGCTTTGATAGATTTCAGCACATTTGTCTGTATTGATTGCAGTCTTGGCAAGCACAAGAACAAATCAATTAAGACTGGTGACTGACACCGTGTCTAAACTTTCGCCCTTTCTCAACAGCAACTCACAGTAATTAAAAGCCGAGTGTAGCACATGATGTGACAGTAATGACCATAATTGATCGTCGTCAAGGTTCAGATGCCAGATAATGTTGTTGTTTATCTCGATAATTATTGTTGTTTATTCATAAGCTCGGGAAATCCTCCACCTCTCCTCAAACGAGCCTTTGCCAAGCATACCCTGAGCCCAACACAAACAGGCATCTGTGATATTGAAATGTGGCCATCTGTCCAATCAGAAAATCAAGTCAATAAAAGGAGTCATTTTGGAAGAGGCGGAGGGACTGGGACCATGACTGAGTCCAGATCTGGAAAACATTAGCATGTAAATTAGTTGTTGACTGTGTGTCTCAAAGCCAACAGACTAATGGCTGCCAACTCGATGACAACAGTCTCATAATCGATGTCTTGATATCTATATGGAAACATAAGGAGGGAATCATTTGGATTCAATTTCTTTGCGCTGTTGCGCCTCATGCAGTATGTGGACTTGAATGTATTCCATAATATGAATGAGAAATTTGATGTAAATCATCACAGCCAAAACAAAGACATATTCCTGATTGTTAAATTTGATAAAACGGTCTAACTTTAAAGAGTACCTCCGCCGGGCGATTTCTGGATATGGATGGTGAAAGGGAGTTTGATAAAAGTCTGGTGTTTCCATCTTTGTGTCTTGTCTTTTATTCACCAGATCAGCGTGGCCACACTCCCTCTGCTTCATTTGAATGCTAAGTGCCGTATTGGAAATTGCTATTGAATGATGCGCCAGCCAGATCGCTATTGTTGTCGTCATATATCTATTGTCATACAGTATATAGTGCTTAGGCCAGTCATGTCCAGCTCCGCGTGTGGCGGGCCACTGTCCTGCCTGTTTTCAATTTCTCCCACGAGCAACACACCTGATCCAAATGATCAGCTCTGAAGGAGCATGAGAACGATGCTGATGATTTGAATCAGGTGTGTTGCTCCTGGGAGAGCTGGAAAACAGGCAGGACAGCGGCCCTCCAGGACCGACTTTGGACACGTATCTCAAATCCACGATTGCTATTCGTTAACCATTTAACCACCAAGTGCCACATCTCTTTGAATGGATTACGAATTGTACTTTTGCTTCAAAAAAAAAAAAAACCAACAACAACAACACATTTCCTCAGTAGTCCAAAACATGCAACATTTAATTTTGTCATAATGGTAAGGTGTACTCTGTCATGCTTTCTCCACGCTAGCATATCTGGTCCAAAGCGCTTTGCCCAGACTGAATTTCACTTTTATGAAAATATGTTGAGCGCTAATAGCAACGCAGCATCAAACTTTAGTTTGAAATAGGTACTTACATGAACCACCAGGATACTCCACCATTTAGTGTCAAACGGCAGAACCCGGGATGTTCTTCCAACTATGGTTGAAATGAATCCTCAAGTTACTCGGGTACCTCGGTTCAAAAAAACATCCGACGCGCTTGACAACCAGTTGCACATCAAGGTAGAGAAATGTGATCCTCAATCTCTTTTGGACTTCATGTTATCTGAGGTGCAAAAGTCTCTGCTGTCACTGAATTGGGCCACCCCTCAATCGAATGAGGAGGTTCACAGGTTTCTGGGCTTTCCTATCGAAACGTCATTTGAAATGACAGGTCTTCTGCTGCACCTCTGCATGACCTCACTTATCCCCGCAAAACTTTTGTCTGGTCGGCTATCATGAGCTGCAACCTGCTCTCTGCCTCCCTGCCCTCTTCCTAGTCTGTGTCGCATGCTCCCTGATTCTTTCACTTTCACCTGTATCTCATCCCCAATCAAGCCCTGTACATGTATTTCCCTTGTGTATCTTATTTCATCGCCGGTTCGGTGATTCTCTTCATGTCACGTTCCAGCCTTGCTTGTCGTTATAGTCATTGACTTTGTGCACTGGACTTTGTTTGCTTTTGACTCCGTTTTTTGCCTCATGCCTCCTGTACCTCCGCTCGATCGTTTGTCCCTCACGTGTACCGACCTTCGCCTGGATTAAACGTTTTGTTTTTGGGTTTTTTGCCCTCACCAAGTCTGAGTCAAGCATTTGGGTCCAAACCACCTGTGCCTAGTTTTGACATTTTCCCCTTAATAAATAAAATCGCCATTCAAAAACTGCACTCTATGTTTATTTGGGTTATTTTTGCTTAATATTTAATTTTTTGGGGGATTATTTTAAAGTGGGGAAATATGCAAACAAGAAAACATTTGAGAAGAGGGCAAATACTTTTTCATAGCACTGTATGCCTTAGCTTGTAACATTCTGAATTGTCGATGTCAAAACACATTTGTTCAACACAGAGATTGAAATATTGCAGAGCAGTGAAAATGAATTTTTCCTATTTATGTAATGCAGTTATTTAAGGTCTGCATTTGTCATCCCTGACTCTAATGTGTTCTGTTTGGTTCAATGTGCTTTCCCCTCAGGCAGTCACTGAAATACTTATACTGCTCTAAGCCTTGCTCTTCCCCCTCAAGAGAAATTTTTGTCTGAGGGAATCTATCTGTATGTCTTTCTGTTCGTCTGTCTCATCTTTAAAATGCTAAGTTTGGAGACTGACAGACAGCCAAGTACAATTTACAAACATCTGTATACACATCATGGTGAGTACAATGTCACAAAGATTAGGTTTCCTTTATGATAATACTTTAAAAGGTAACTATTACCGCTTCAATCTTACAATTTTTTTTTCAAAACCTCAGGTGTTTCGACACTGTCTAAAACTTAATTGAATACAGAACACAATGATTTACAAATCCTTTTAAAACCTAAATTCAAGATCTGGTTGCAAGACACTTGTAGGGCACACAGACGAAAAACCATTCACGCTCGCAATCACACCAAGGGACAATTTAGAACAATCAATTCATGTTTTTGGAATGTGGAAGCAAACCGGAGTACCAAGGGAAAACCCGCACAAGCCCGGGGACAACATGCAAACTATGGGATAGTCTCCAGCACCCCCGTGACCCTTGTGAGGATAAGCGGCTGGGAGAATGAATGGATGAATGGATGTAAATCAAGTGCTAAACAGTCAGAGAGGCTCCTGAGAAAAGGAAAGTGTCGGGTTTTGCATGGTGGTCAGTGGAGGACCCCAAAAAAAGCAGGGAGGTAGGAGGAGCAGGGTGGGCTGAACAAAATGTATTTTACCCCAAATACAAACAGGAAGACACCGGAAAACGCGAACTGAAGTACTCGGAAAAAGTTCCGAAAACCATAGTAGCCAAAAAAAAAACTATGACAGAAAACAAAACATGACAGAAGCACACAGACACTCACAATGACCCAACATAGACTGCCAGAATCGAGGGAACTAAATACAAGCAAAGTGACGAGATGACGAGAAACACCTGGACAGGACACAAAGGGTTGAGGGAGCTGATTGGTTCAACACAAGGGACCCGGATGACGAGAACAGGTGGAGACAAAAAGGCCACATGAAGGAACAAAACCAAATGTAACTGAAACAAAAACAACAGGAAGCTGTTCGCCTGTTGTGCTCGGCTTTTCCTGACAATTTTGGGAAAATTCCTCTCATTCTGTGGTTAACACTGGTATTACATCTTTCAATGGCTCAACAAGAGTAAAAAAATATATATTTCCAAAAATAATCGGGGGGCCGCACCGAGCGTGGGCGAGGGCCGCATGCAGCCCGCATGCTGCTTTTGATGGAGATTTTTCTCTTTGTTTCAGTCCCTTAATTTTAGAGACATAACTGTCACGCTGTTGCATCTTTGGGAGCAAAACATTGTAACTGAAGCCTCATTAATTAGGCTCATTAGGTGAACAAAAACCTGTCGGATTGGAGGCAGTTGGAGCGCTTCCGCCCTGATGGAACAGCGGTATTTAGCATGCCATATTGGCTGTCTGATGGTTGCACCTCAGGGTCATGTTCTGTGACATGGCTTTTGGCCACCTCCTCTAACACACACACACACACACACACACACACACACACACACACACACACACACACACATGCATATCCATATCCTACAATCTTTCAGGGCCTTGG
>CAAKHF010002638.1:23338-37530 GCA_901007745.1 Hippocampus kuda
CCCCACCAAATTCATCTCTACGATCTCGACCAGGGGTACCCAAACTTTTTGGACCGCAGCTCTACTTTTCGATCAACCAACCTCCCGCGATCGACCCGTTACCGCGCACGGGCGCATATGGGCGCACTTACCCACGCGTGCCATGATGAGCATCAGCCATAATGTCCCCGAAGATGAACGAAACAGAAAAATAAAACGGACACAAGAGTTTGTGAAAAGGATATCACTGCCTACCTTAGTGGGGGACCTGACGCGGAGGCGTGCGACACACTTTTAACGATCGTAGCTCACGCATACCGTTTTAAAATGCTTCTCTGGGCCGTCCAGATTGCCATTCTTTGCGAGTGCCATCCTTGATCTCGTCATGGGCACGCCTGACCTAGACTATGTTCAGTACTGTTAGTGTGTGTCTGTGTGGTGCGATCTACAGGATGATGAAAGGCAGACGGTTGCAACGGGTTGCAAGGCGGAAATAAAAACAGCAGATGACCGCGTTGGTCATCTAGTTGCAGATGATGTTCAATGACGATGTTTCAACGGTACCGTCGGGAACGCCGAAACGTATAAAAAGAGCCGTCGAGGAGCAACGGCTGGTCTTTTAATCGCTCGCTTTGGAGTGCATCCAGATGCGATTGTACCCCAGCAAAACATTGAGCTTTATCGAATATATTCTCGTCGGCCGGAATCTGGCGAGGTCGTAAGCCTCCTTGAGATGTCAAGCGAGGCCGTGGTGACCATGACGATTTGATTCCATTCAAAAGGCTGAGCTGATTCGACTTCATTGATCATTTGAGCGAGCGACTCGTACAGCGATTGTGTCATGCCCAAAATCAGTTTTAACCCTGAAAACTGTTGTTGCGTTCGTCATCATCCCATTCGCCGCTGAACGTGTACCCGAAACCGCGGGCACGTACGCCGCAATTGGCCAAATGGGCTCGCAACTGATTTCTGAAGAGACAAATTAAATTTTCATTGAGGACATTTTGAAGAGATATTTTGCTCTAACAATCGGCGAAAGCGATCCATTTCTGGCTCATCCCCCCCCACCCCCCTCCCGAGGGGGATCAGGCGCACTAAAATCTGCATTAATAGTAATCCATTTTATTTAAAAATTCATTATTTTGTCAAAAGATTATTAGCTGCGTTCTGGAGACGGCGGTGATTAAAGATAAAGCCGCAGGATTTAAGGAGAATGAAAGTGGATTTCGGGGGTCCCGGCCCAAAGCACCGTTTCATCACACGGTGTTTAAAAAAAAAAAAAAAATCTCCAGGTGCATCAAAATCCGAGAAGCCGCAGGTCCAACCTCAATCGGCGGTCGTGTTTAATTCAAAGACTGATGAGAAACCGCTTTTGATTTGCAGTGCAATTAATTGCGCAAGCTTGTAATTGGGAGAACTGGAGGCGAGATGTCTGATTAGGCCAATTAGGCCTCGTGATGCATGCTGGGACCTCAGAGTTGCCACTTTGCGAGCGTAACTTAATAAAGTGCACCGTGACCGCTCGACGGCTGCGCTGCCATCATTCAAAACTTAAAAGACTTGACAATGACGGATGTTCATTGTGCCTGGAATTCAGGATCCCAAACGTCTAAATCGGGATGTGGTTTGGAAAATTGACATTCGTTTGCATGAAGTTCATCAACAGTAACGTAAATGTGCCGTTATCTTCTAAGATGTATCGCTCCGATAAAAGGTGATTTGGTACGCGTCTCGATATCTTCCAAAGTTGGAATCGGTTTGATTATACGTCGATGGCAATTGGCGAGTATAAACGTCCACGGGAGTGAATGACTTCATATCGGTTCCGATTCTCCTTTGATGATGAAAATTGGCAATCTGAGCAGAAACGCGGCCGTCACTCCAGTCGTCGCATCAGAGGAAGCCGTCTGGAGCTCGGCTGGCGGCGAGCAGCGTCGACTGACCTCGGAGTCTTTTGCTTCCATGTCCCCTAATTGGCACCCGGTGTGACCCGGCTTTCCTGCCAAGACGGAAGTGAAAGGAGGCCACAACGTGTGCTGGGAAACTCTTGACAGGTCATCGCCTTGTCGAGAGCGCAGCTTGTCTCCGTCGCTGGATGTCTCATTAGAAGTGTCTAGTTAGTCCTATAAAACCCTCCGGATGTCATTGCATAGTTTGTACATCCCCCACAAAAACAAACAAACCCAAAACAACAAAATAGGGCGCCCGTCTTGGCTCGCATCCAATACCCCGACGTAAATCTTTAAAGATGGGAGCACTCGTTTGCCATTGGAGGCCTCGGGGATGGACGGGATGAAGAATGCACCCCGGCAAAGACGCATTACTAGGACACTTGGAACGACACTTCCTGCCCGGTGACTTTGTGAAAGTGTTTTTTCTCGCGCTCACTTTGTCCCTCTCTCTCTTCGCGAACTGGCCGTAACATCACAAATCAAAACGGAGAGACTCTCGGCGGCTCTGGCAATGACAAACAAAAAGCAGTGTTCACTTTGTTCGCCGGTTGTCACTGCGGACACAGATCAATGTCCCGTGTAGTGTTGTGGAGAAACTTTGAGAAGAAAAACACAGGTGAGACTTTACAGGGTGTAAAGTCCCTCCCCTGTGGTTTCTTCCGACTTTCGGGGTTGAGTGAACGCTGGTGCGTCTGGCTGCCGCTGCTCAACCCGTTCTGTGTTTTATTGTTTTTGTTCCTGATTGTAAAGTGTCCTTGGGTGGCTTGAAAGGCGCTTATAAATAAAAGGTATTATTATTATTATTATTATTATTATTATTATTATTATTATTATTATTATTATACGTGAACACGTCCTTATATACAGGGTACCGTATGCATATGAGGCGGCTCGGTGGTCCAGTGGTAAGCGCGTCAACCTCACAGTGTAGAGGTTCAATCCCAGCTCCGGCCTCCCTGTGTGGAGTTTGCATGTTCTCCCCCGGCCTGCGTGGGTTTTCTCCGGGTACTCGGGTTTCCTCCCACATTCCAAAAACATGCATGGCAGGCTGATTGGACACTCCAAATTGTCCCGAGGTTTGAATGTGAGCGCGAATGGTTGTTAGTCTCTGTGTGCCCTACGATTGGTTGGCAACCGCTTCAGGGTGCCCGAAGAGGGCTGGGATAGGCTCCAGAACCCCCGCGAGCGACCCTTGTGAGGATAAAGCGGACCGGAAAATGAATGAATGAATGAACGTATGCACATGACTTTTTTCTGTTGCACTTTTTTCCAACTGGAAGTCACTCCTAAAACCGTCGACGGATTTTCTGTCCTACTGTCAAAGCGTCGTGCGGTTTCGCGAATGTTCAAGCAAGTAAATTTTGTTTCTTTTGGAGCCAAGCTCGGCTTGCGTCGTGCACTTTCAAACTCAAGCTTGAATGAAAATCTCAGTGTATATTTTTGGCTTTTCGGAGATGTCGTGTGTGTAAAAGAAAAATAGTTTTGCTCAAGGCAAGATGTCGGCAAGTGTCAAAGAGAAAAAAAACATTTGGAACAAAAATACACTGGAGCCTGTGTGCGGTGTGCGCCAGTGATCAGAATGCTTGGCCGCCTCTGCCTCAATTAGAGCCAGAAAAAAACAAAAAAAAAAAAAACCACTCCCGTCCTCGTGTATGCGACACCGAATGTGTATCAGTGCTCGTCTTGTGCTGGTTTGTTCTCGGGGTGAGGACTGCTGTTTGAATTCTTGATGCAGTGTGGAAGGGGTTCTCTAACTAGCCTTCAAAAGGTCTCGCAATCACAGAATTCTGCCACTTGAGCCCATTTTCAATGCCGGGAAATCGATTTTCTTCATCCCATTTGTTTTTTGTACATTTTTTTTTGGTTTGTGTCATGAATGAGCACAATGAGCAATGTAGCAGCGAGACCCAAGTAGCATTTTTTTCTCCTTCGTTACCAATTTGAGCTCGCTACCGTGTTTTTGTGATTCTGTCATCGCCTGTCACGTACCATCAAAAGAAATTCTGCTTTGTTGTGCGAGGATGACAAGAAACACTTCATGCTTTGCATATGCATTTGCCATTTCTTATTAGTATTTAGCACCATTTATGCACATCAGTCACAAGCATGTCGCATTTTAACGCGAGCAGTACACCAGAATATCGGATGATGAACATTTTCGTCCGCGTTGTCAATGATCAGCTCTCTTGAAAAAAGTGAAGCTTTTTTGTTTTTTCCTCAGCACCGGCCTGTTCAGAGTGCCACTTTCAGAGTAGATGAAAGAATTGGGTGGTTATTTACTCAAAGAGCTAAAAAGAAGCAACAAAACAATAAAATGGGCCCGTTGAGTTTCTGGGCCATTTTTTCCGCTGACTGTTGAATTCTGAGGTTTTTCTTTTTTGCCTGGCTAAGCTCATCTTGTCCATTCTCGTAATGGTGATGTGTCACCCCGCACCCCCCCTTCACCCCCCCCCCCCCCACCGCACCAGTCTTGGGCTTCAGTCTTGCTGTTGAGGGTGTGCGGTAATCAGCTGGGAGCGATCGCAAGGCAGCTGGGGTGGTCCACGGCAGATGTTGTCGCTCGGGGTCAACAACGGCACTCGGATGGCAAAGCTCGGCCGAATTTGCCGTTAACCATGAAACCGTATCATCTTTGCTTCGACGTCCTGTTTTCACGTCGCAGGTCGTGTCGCTTTTGCAAAGGTCTTAATCCACTTGGTGCCCATGACCAGTCTGCAGCATCAGTTTTTGGTTATTCTGTTTCGAGGTCTTTTTTTTTTTTTTTTCCAGGTGACATGCTACACTGATCGCTAATCAATTCGAGTCAGACAGCCGAACAAATACTCCAGTGTTTCCCACCGTTTATGTTTTACGTTCCAAAAATCTCACCCACAAATGAAAATGTCACAAATGATATATGGCTCGATACACCCAATCGATTCCGTATGCGTGTTGTGACGCTTTCAAAATACATATTCACATATTGACCTGTCCAAAATGTGCATCAGTCCATCGCACTTTATTTATTTATTGAATTATTCATTTTCCAGGATTGTTTTGTCGCACGGAAACTCGTCATTTTGAGTAACGGGACTGAAAATCATCGGAAATGATTGTTCGCATGGAATGAGCAAATAGATTATATGTAGCCACGAGGCATTTATGCTAACAGCATGTTGACGCTATTTAAAAAAAATTGGCTTCAGAAGTGCCGTCTCTTTCAATATTGTTTCGCGAGACGTGAAAAGTTGAAGTGATAAAGTCACAGATTTGTTTACATTGTTGTTGCAATCTGACTTTATGTTCACACTCGCCCTTTATTTTTTGAAGTTGTCTGAGTGAACACTTGAAAGACCGCAAATGAAAGTGTTGAAGTTGAACAACTCTAATTGAAGTCGATAAGCTGCCTTTCATATTCGTTGAGGGTTTGTTTGCTTTTATTTGAGCTACTCACCACTGAGCGTCACGACAAGCGTTCTGAAACTATCGGTGGACTTGATCGTGAAAGCCTGGATGCTTTTGGGGGGAGTTTCAATCACCAAAATGCACTTCTTGTGTCTCCCCATCCAGCCATGCACCTTTTTGGACTAAACTGGCACCTGAAGCCCACGCAGAGACAAATGTACCACGTGACGGACGACAACACGAGTGGGCCACCTTTCCCGACGGACCTGAGCTTGAGGCCGCTCGGCAACACGGGCTTGGAGGTGCCCGATCGCCGGGGCAAAGAGGACAGTGAGTGCTCTTTTATCGCAACGGCTCAGCCGGAAAGTTTTGTCGAAGAAACCCAAAGTTTGCTCGTGACATTTGCGGCTGGTCGGCGGTTGTTTTCGCACGGCGCCTTCTCGGGCCTCGGTGGCATGCGGCGAGATCTGCGTTGTAATCCCGTGAAAGTGCTTGTCAGTGGGAAAGCCTGATTTGTTCCTGGAGAGAGAAAATGGCACAGCTTCAGGGAGCCGTTGTCCCGGGGCTACAACTGTTGGGGTGGGGGGGATTAGCCACTCGTTCACACTTCATAACAGATGTGATCCTTTCATCTCCCCGCCCGGACCACCATGCCTGGCAGCCAAATACAGCGCGCGTTTGCCCCACGGTACCGACCGCTCGGCTCCATCCAGGAAAGTTTGCCCGCTTCCATTCCGGGGCAAATGGGCCAAAATGTAGCCGTGCCATTTGCCACCGGCAGGCCACAAAAGCTCGAGAAAGGAGTCATTACCATATAGATGAATCCCGCACTTGTCTTTTTTCATTTAACACGTGGCAGAAAAGTGTGTTTAGCCACTGAGGCGGCGGCTGCAGAAAAGGTCCAAAGCTCAGCCACCGGGGATGGGAAATCAATATTTTTTTTTTCTTTTTGGGGAATAAGTCTCATTCTGGGCTGCTGTCACTTGTAACAATGACGAGCTGTCTCTGTCTCGTTTTGCCACCGCAGCACAAGCACGACATTAACATGGAGTTGGGCCAACTCAGCTAATTGGGTCGGTCATGACTGACGTGTAAGCCGGCCTATAACGGCACCACGCGTGACGGAACAGCCTGCCGGCCGTTGCACGGTCAGACTGTACAGCGGTGTGGGACTTAACTCGTTGACCGCCGAACCGTTTTCAAAGTCAAGTATTGCCAGCCGTGTTTGTCGCATTTTGACAGCATGTTGTGTGTCGTAAAACTTTGCTGTGAAAACAAATATTCCCGATAATATGAAAGTTTTACACTCTATTAATATACTATACTTTTAAGCTAATAGGCCACTCTTCCCGGACGATGCACGACGTTCAGCGTAGCGCGCCATACTTCATTCCCAGTTTCCATTTATGATTTGAGTCATTTTTGCTCAAGGGTCTGGACACATATTTATTTGCCTGCTATTTTGCTGTCCAAAGTTGGGTACGCTCCGCTTTAAAGCGCTTCCAGCTATACCTCTGTGTAAAGTGTACTCAATCACCCAAGCACCTAAATCCAATTACATGTCAATCTTAGGTTAGCTTAGCAATTAGCATGGCTTCTCTGTCTTTCCCCTTCCTGAGAACGAGAATTCGCCACCATAAAGGTAACGGCAACTGACTTCGGAGCGATTTTAGCTACAGCAGTCAGCCAAAGCTAGCTAGCTGGCTGCTTGTGGTATGAAGAGTGATTCGAAGCTAGGCTTTCGGCTCCAATATTTGCGGGGACGTACTTGTCATTATCGTCTGCAGTGCAAGTGGTACGGCGATCATATTTAATCTTGGTGGATTGCTATTTGCTGTTTACTGTACGACACGTCTTTCCGAGCGCCATCTGCAACCTTAAGCCAAGCCCGCCGCCGTGTCCCGATGCTCGTTGTCGTTAGCGCGTTCGTCGGAGCTCGTCAACGCGGGGCTAACAGATGTTGTCATTTCCACCGAGTCCAGCACCAGGTGCAATAAGCAGCACACGGAGCTCTCTTGCAGCTCCTTCTGAAATAAAATTACATCTCTCACTTTATTACGATAGGTTCAATTACAACTGTACAACTCATGTTTTTTTCATTTTTTTCCCCGCTCTCGTTCGTACCATTTGTGGCACCATATGTTCGACCTTTTTAATTCAGTTTTCCCAGACATGCCATTAGTTTGGTGGCAAGTCTCCGAAAACGTGTTAAGGCTTGGATTACAAAGCAACAAGTGGTGTAAAACACGTTTGACTGATATTCTTATAGAGAAAGCGCCAAGTGCGAACTAATTAAATGCTACCATCGTATTTTATTAACGTCGCTCCAGCACACATCAAAGTGCGACCCAAGTGTTCCTCTTTGAATGTATTTATGCGCGCTTCCTTGGAGTTAGGACAGGGACGGTCACCCGGGGTCATTTGTTACATTCCTTGCCACCCCCTCAGGATTCCACAGGCCGAATTAATGGTGTGACGTCTGACCGATTTTCCCCGTGCGCGTGTTTGTGTGCACGTGCGCTTCTCAGGCAAATTGGACAGCTTGTTTCCCGACGACAGCTACATCGACATGGGCGAGATCGACGTGGGCCGCAAGGTCGCGCAGCAGATCTTGCCCGGTGTCTTCTGGCGGTCCCAGATCTTTGTGGACCACCCCATGTACATGAAGTTCAACGTGTCGCTCAGCAAGGACGCCTTAGTGGGGATCTACGGAAGGAGGGGCCTGCCACCATCTCACACGCAGGTTGGAGTTCATTTTCAAAACCAGCTCATTTCCGCTAGTTTCTCAATTTTGCAATACTTTGGTCGGCTTTTTGTTCAATAATAATTGTGGGAATTTACACAAAAAATGAATGCACAACAACAAAAAAAAGATGTTTCTTTTTGCATTGCCTGAAAAAATGCTTCTTTTTAATGATCTATTTAATGATTTGATTTCTGCAAGGAATTTAGTGGAAAATATTTGCACCAAAAATTAGTGTTCAAATAATTTTCAATTAACTTGGCTTTTTGACATTAAAGCAGAAGCCAAAAAAAAGATAAATCTTTAGAATCATATGTTGTATTCTATGCAAGCCCACTCGTATTCTAATCCATGTTGTGTTTGTGAAATATGAAATAAGCAGCACCGAACATATTGTTTTAAAAAAAAAAAAGTTGACTTTTGTCCGTCCAACCACGTGCTGCTTTGTCAGCTTCTGCAAGCTGATTCTAATGATGTTATTATTTTCTAGACTGTAATACATATAATACCGTATCATCTATTGCGTAACCAAACCCATTTGGAGGTTTACTATTATCATTTAGCCTTTAGTATCGTACTTGTGGTTTATAAACCATTTGACTTATTCCCAACTCTTTGTAAGAACAGAATTCTGTCGTAAACCGACCCTCTGTACTTGGTTTATTCTGCTAAAAAGACGAGCGCGCGCTCTTACAGCATTTACAATCATGTCGACGCAGTATGAGCAATTTTCCACATTTCCGCTCTGCGGCAGATTATAAATTGCTATATTGTTAGATCCCGCGCGGAATCAATTCATAACCCTTTCTACTGTATTATGAATCACCTCCTTTTGTTATGTCATTGAGGATTTACAATAGATTTCTGTGCAGTTGGGTATGGCCAATGAATCACGTAAAGGAGCCGCAGCCTCGCGGGGTACGGGGAGCGGAAGGGTTTTTCTTTTGCTCTAATTTCCCGGAGATAGGTCTCGTTATGAATCCTATCTGGCTCGCCGAGCTCTCACTTTAGATTTCATTCACTAGGCACAACTGCCGTTTTGGTTTTTCCCCGAGCCTAATTTCGGCCGAAATTACCATCCGGTGTCATTTAGCTTTTTCAGCGTGGTGTTGTCTCGAAAGCGGTCGTTTCTTACCTGTAGCTGATCAGAGCGGAGATGAAAGTGAAATGTGGCCTCATTGTTATTCATGGAGTCTCTGCTGATATGATGAAGTGACTGCGCGTAGATGTTATTTGGCAAACTCGCTTAATTTCTTCCCCCCAATTTCCATTAAAGCAAACAATATCAGCTGGTCCCCCACAGCCCCCCTCAAAAAGCCAAGTTAATGACATCAGCTTGTTATCGAGGCAGTTGCGTAAGCTCGCATTGCGGACCAGGCTGGACAATCTTTCTCGTTCTCAGCGCCGCTAGCATCTGTCCGTTTGCATTCTCCCGAGAGTGCGTGTGCTGTTTCCAATTTGTATGATTATTTTTTATTTAACCTTTATTTTAACAGGTGGTGTTGAGATCCGGAGAGCTCTTTTGCTAGAGAGACCTGGCGGAGAAGTTCGGTTAGCGCTGAGCAAATTGCGTTTAGTAGCATTTCCTGTATGTTACGTGGCTAGCCAGCAAGAAAGCAAGCTGTTTGTAAGCTAAGCTTCGATAAATGCTAGTGCTTGTCGATCTACTTCTCCATGCATCAATTCAGTAAATGCCTTCAATCCATCCATTCCTCCACCCATCTGTCTATCCCCCCGAGGCGGCCATTTTGAGTTGACCCTGAAGATCTCTTACTGGCCTAGGTTCAAACAGATGACACTTTACGGTTTTATCATGATTTGTGGTCAGTTGTAAATAAGCTAAAGCTAGCCCGTTCACTTGCTAGCGACACTAATACAGTAACTGAAAGTGTATAGCAAGAATCGCAACTGCAGAGGAGTCCCGTTTGCCAGCAAAGCCATGTTGAGGCCGACTTCCACGAAAAGTTGCACGCACAGTGTGAAATGACAGCAGCCCATCGAGCCACGCTGAGGCCAGCCTAACGCTCCTCCCGCTGTCGCCGTGGAAGGATAACTTATTCATGCGGACCAAATGATGCCCGGCCATAACGCGGCCCGAGAGCGCTCGCGTCTCACATGTCACTCTTAATGGCCCGTCTGCGGCTCATCCATCAATCCCGCCTCCGCTCACTGACAATCTCCCCGTCTCATCCGCAGTTTGACTTTGTGGAGCTGCTGGACGGCCGGCGACTGCTGGTCCGCGGCCCCCCCGGCCTGGAGGGCCCCGCCGGCCTGCAGCGGAGCCTTGCGGCCGTCGCAACGCATGACACGGGTTTCATCCAGTACATGGAGTCCGGCATCTGGCACCTGGCCGTCTACAACGACGGCAAAGACTTAGAAACCGTCTCCTTTCTCACCAGTGCCGTAGGTGAGCGCCCTCGGAAAGCCGAGAAATTCGAGTCATTGTGTCGAATGAGAAATTCTCGAGGTTACCGTCATCAAAACAAAATGCACAGGTCATGTTTCAAACCGTATTTTTTCTTAGCGAGCGCTTTTTTGTGGAAGAGCATTCTGCTTGCTTCGAACATTTATTTTCTTAAAAATCTCCAAAGGAGATCCGATGTCGGGTTGACTGGTGAGTAATTTGGGTTTAAAATAAGAAATGTGATCATTTCATAGGTGCCGCTTGTATAAATACTCTATAAAGCAGCGGTGGGGGTTTTTAGGTGAGCTATGTTTTAATGTTCGAAAATATCTTGCCAAGTCCAAGTTTCCTGTTCTATTGGCAGATCATTATGCTTAAATTAATTCATATTCGCGGATTTGCGTCTCTGGAGTTCGAGCTCACTCATATTTCACAACCGAGTTCATCCTTTTCAAGATGAATTTCAAGTAGCAGGCCATCCTGAATTGGGAGATCCCAATTCAATTTGATTTATTTTGAGAATACCGCCCATGACTCGGCAGCTCGAGATGACGCCATTTTCAAATGATGGACGGACCGCACGCTACGAGACACTCTCATGTCAAAGCCAAACGCAAAGCAGAACTAGAGTTTGATCGGATTAACAGATTACAGTTGGTAAAAACCTACTGTTAAAAAAATAAAAATAAAAAATACTACCGCAACCCTCGAGCTTGCTCCATCCTCGGTCGTCATGACACTTTCATTCTGCAGATTTCCCAAAATGAAGATGACCCCCCTCCCAAGGAGGTCATTGAGGATTCGTAGCGTCCTCATTAGCGTCAGTGTGTGATGAGCTAGTCGGGGGCTCCCGCCAACTGAGAATCCAGTTTACACTTCTGCCACTGTGTCGATGTTTTTTTTTCTCCTATCCCAATTTACTCCGATTTCTGCTTCTCTGATTCCGCTTTGTTAGCGGTTAGCGCTAGCATTATCAAGCAAGGTGTGAAGGTGGGGGCTGGTGGTGGTGTCAGATTGCACCCACCATGGCAGCTGAGAGCTCTCTTCACTTGCTCTTTAATTAAAAACTCCTCGGTCGGTGCGACAGGGGCCACGCCAGGAACAGGATTGATGTAGAGCTGTCCGCCTTCAACCCCCCCCACCCCCCAGATCCCACCTGCTGTGCCAACAGCAGCTGCAATTCAATATTTATGCTACGATATGACACACGGGGCACGTCAGAGCGGCGTGTTTACTTTGGTTATTTCTCCTCGACAGGGGAGTGCATGAAGGTTCCCCGCCGTCGCCGAGTAGGGAAAGCTTGAGCCGAAAAAGGCCCGACAGTGCAACGAATCGGGAAGCGGACGGGCAGGGAGGGGGGCCGAAGGGGGGTCGGGGGGGAGGGAGCTGTTAGTGGGTTGAACGAGATTACTCAGAGTTGCGCCTGTGTTGGTTGGTTTGCATCGGCGCTCTTGTGCCCGCAGGAGGGCCTCTTTTGGAAAATGGGTCACCGGTTAAGTGCCCCTCAGCAGAAATTGAATCCCACCAACTGGCTGAGCCGCAGATTCTCTTGAGTTGACCTTCAAACGGGGGCCGCTCAGGTAGAGGAATGCGGGAGATCAAAGAAAGTAGTGTTTTGAGCTTCCGTCTTGTCCGCATTTGTGAGTTTTACAGGCGTCACCTATTCAGAATTTTTTTTCTTTTTTTTGGTACAGACGTGCAGTATCACCCAGCTTGTGCTTTAGCTGCACATCTACTCCACTGGCAAACACAGTGCAGCTCAGCCTCTGGCTGATTGAGGTCGTGGATAGCAATATGCCCTTGGCAGTACATCAAACTTGTTCATTTGAAATAGCATTCGGCAACGTCTTTCTCAAAACAATAAAAACGACATTTAAAAAAAGGAATAGTGATATTGCAGTTGTTCTGCTAGCATAGCAAGGTGAGTTAGGAATGTTCTAGAGCCAATTGTAAGGTTTTACCCGGATTCAGGTACTCTTTCTAAGTAGAAAAGCTAAAAGGCTAACACGCTAAGCTAACCTATCGCAACATGGCAACCTGGTGTTGCAAAAGCACGAAAGCGTCAGTGTTCTAGACGGGACGGCGCAGAGGGTGGCGGCCAAGGGCACCCACTGCCTGATGATGTGTGGTGTCTTGTGGAAGAGCAGTCAATTGTTTCGCCTGTCACGATACGTCAATGGCCGAGATAGATGAACAAAGATAGATTATTTGTCGCGAATAAAGCAAAATATCAGGCAGAGCGATGAAGTTCTTTTGGCCACAATTAACCTGTTGCCATTTATACAACCAAACAATAGCTTCAATAGTTCCATTGTATGAGCCCCGATTTCACACCGAGTGAGTCCATTGAGATAAGCTTATCATTTTTGGGGGGGCTGGGGGGGGGTGATGTGCTGCAAGATTTTGTGAATGTAAAAGTACAGTATGCGCCGCAGGGTGAGTCTCTAAATGGGGTGGGTGTCCCTGTCCTTCATGTCGGTTGCCCTTGCGGCTTTGTGGCCGTGCGAAAACGTGTCCCGGTGACCGTTTTGAATCACAGCCCTCTGAAGCGTGAAGCCATTTGTCCTGGCTGCCTGGTGCCTGACACGTTTCCCAGGGCAGGTTTGGGGCTGGAGGAAAAGGAGGGGTTCCCCCCCCCCCTTCCCTGACTGGCCCTCATTCCGATGTGAACGCGCGGGCAAAGGAAAAGGCGCTGATTAAACTCGCACGCGGCGCCGCCGCCGGACTGCGGGGACTCGCATAATAGTTCGCTCCTCCCGATACGCCGGGTAATGAATTTCAATGAAGGCCCCTGCTTGAATCGGTGATTTATGCATCGGGCCGACGTCGAGCGTGCGGCGAAGGGATATTCACGGCCGCTTTGGCGAGGCGAACGCAAGGCGGGAGTAACGTGCCGCTGCACCGATGCGTAGTCAACGCGGAGGCGCCTGAGGTTCACGGTCAGTCAATTAAACGAGACAGCCGCATTTTAGAAGGATGATAAAACATATCAAGAGCCGGGATTTGCCCAAAGAACTGTCACACTTTATTGAAGAGAAACAATTTATCCGTTGAAGCTCGTCTTTTTCGTGGAACACATTTATTGGCGGTGCATCTTCGTTTATTTGAGAGTTTTTGCGATTCAAACGTGTCGCAATTTTCAAATGTAACAGTTTGATTGAGGGGGAGTACGATTTGGTTCAAGATGGTCAGGCTGAAGCTTTTGTCATACGCCGCAAGTCAAAGCTCGCCCAAGCCCAAACTGTCCAACTGACGCCGTGGATGCGGGCGTGACTGGTTGTTTTTCTCTACACGTCCCCTGCGACGGACTGGCGACCAGTTCAGGGTGTCGTCTGCCCAAAGATAAGATAAGAAAACCTTTATTAGTCTCACAATGGAGAAATTCCCAATTCACAGCAGCAAAGTTATGAAAGGAAGAAGTAGAACAACAAAATATAGGAGCTGCTGCAAAGGCAGCCACTCACGCGGCGCCATTTTGAAGTCAAAATAACAAAAATAACACAACACAACACAACACATAGGACACAAGACAGTCGTGCAATCTTCACCACTTTTCTGCATCCACTTTGTTGTCTGAAGCAGTTATAGTCAACTGGGATAAGCTCCAGCAACTCCCCCGCCTGCGAAGTAGTATCGCTCTCTAGTATCGGTGCATTTTTTTCCTGTGGATGAGTTCCCGTACAGAACTGTAGACTCAACCCCCGACTGAGCGAACGATAAAAAGGGCGTG
>CAAKHF010002643.1:3323-14173 GCA_901007745.1 Hippocampus kuda
GGTGGTGGGGGGGGGTCACAGAGATGCAGGGTGGAGATGAGGGATGACTAATGAAGACGTGAAGGAGTTCACTTCCACTCGTCATGAGAAAGCAATGTTCCTGAACATCACGGGAGCTGCAAAAATAGCAGCCAGTCTACACCACATGCGGCTTCGACTCGCTTGTATTAGTGGAACAGTACATACACTGTGCATACTGTCTGTATATAAATGGCAGTTATGCAATGATGGCAACACACACGCTCTGCGTAGCTCACGGCAGTAAGAAAATATGTATTCAATGGATATGTCATAGGGATGGCGATTATATGCTCTGGTTAGATTGAAGTGAGCGGGCAGATTTAACAATTAATTGATGGTTTAGAATTCTTTCTATTTTGCGGGATTGTGTTGTTTTTTTAAGCCGTTGAGAGTGCACGTTGACAAACAAATGTAATACTAGCATTAAAACAGGAGTTCAGAACATGCAAACATTTTCAGAAATATTTCACTGTTTCCATTGAGTTGATAGCCAAGTAAAAAACACAAAAGAGCAAAACAATTATTTCATGAAAATTGAAATGATTGTACTAATTTAAGTAGTACTGTATATTGTAGTACAGTATTACTGTAGCACTAAATATTAATTTAGCTTTCATTTTATCATGATATCTAAAGCTAGCTACACACATACGGTAGTTACCAATAACTAGTTTGAGTATTTTTCCTCTCCTCTGATCAAAATCTCTCTGACATCTCGGAGAAAAAAAAAATTGAGTGAAGAGAGCCAGAGTGTGGGTTGTGTTTATTTTTCCTCTTCGAACTCCGAAAATGATAAAAAGATAAACGTTCAATCTATTCAGGATTTACGACTGCAAGTGTTATATGTGGCCAAGCTAAGTGTGGGCCAAGCCCCGGATTTTGGGATTGTGACGTGAACCTGAAAGAAAGCTAATTAGGAAGTGATCTGAAGCTTGCTTTGCCGAGCGTCTTCTATTTCTTCAACAGAGGCTCTTTTTTTTTGTACTTTGTATTTTCCCGCACTCCTACCTCTCAGGCTGAAAAAAAAAATGCTGGGTTGAATTTACTCAATTTTATTTTGACAAGTGGCTGCACACAATAGAATCATCTGGATTTAGATACATTTTTGAGCAATTTTTTTTTTTTTTTTTAAAAATGATCTGGATCCAGATGAGTTTATTGCGTGCAACCACTTCATGGGAGTAAAAAAAAAAGCGTAAATTCAACACACCATAATTTTCAGTGCAAGGCACTCTTGTATTGTGACAAGTTTCTGGAAGGAGACTTGCGATTGATGGTGGCAAAATTGTTATGTGTGTGGTGGGCTGTGTTGGTCATCTCCAAGACAACACACTAAAAGAGGAGTAATTATGTGCAGGCCATTTTTTTTCCTTGACATGTGTGGGGTCTCTCTGGTTTTTAAAAAATGTGACAAATCGACAACTAATTTAAATAAGAGAAAGATAAGGAATCAGTGCGGAAAAAAATCATTTTGAAAAGTTTATTATCATCTCTGATGAAAAAAAAATAGTAAATATTTGTTGACCAGTGAAATCTGTACGTGAGAATCTTGATTTAAGTCACTATTTGCCCCATTTGAGCATTTATCACCTCCAGTAATGCCCAATCTAAACAGATCCGATGCGTTGTGCCCTCTGGCACTTATTGATTTTCCTATGACAATAAAAATCGTAAACATTTCTGACTATATATTTTTGCTGTGGAAATGGCAAAGGATGTAAGCCATGTGAGCTGGCGCCTGTCGAGGAGCAGGGCTTACTTTAGTGCCGAGCAGGATGCTAAGGGAGGAAAAAAAAGGGAGAGATTAAAGAGAAGAGCGAGTGCAAAGACAAAGATGTGGCGCAAAGATAGAGGAGGAGAAAATGAGAGCAAACAGCGTGGAATCCACAGAAACAGAATGGGAAAAAAATGAAGGAAAGCGAGCAGGAAAAAGGAGATAGTGGTGAAAAGCAGTGAGTGTTGACTAAACGTGACTGAGTGTGACAACGCTCTGCAGGGGAGAACGACTGCGGTGTCACAGCACAACTCGGACCGCATCGTGCGCTTATCAAGCTCTTCAGACTGTTTGCCATTTGCCATTACAGTGTTTCCCTGCTATAGTGCGAGCTTTTTTTCTTTTCTTCTGAATCTTTCGATTCTCCCATCAGACACAGCCGCCATGAGAAAACTGGGAAGTCACGCACAATCACCCGGAGGTGTCACTCATTGAATTATGAGGATTCTTGCAAGTCCCGGACATGTGTCAGACATGTGAATTCCATAGGGATCCATTTGGAAAATATGTCACACTTAAAATGTAAAATTAATTTGTCTTTTTTTTTTTTTTTTGCTGGCCACGCAGTAGTCATGGTTTTCTTCGCAGGGCCGTAAGGACCGTGAACCCAAATAAATGCATGACCGCCTCATATTACGTATCCTCAACAAATTGGACAATAACTACCGGTAGTTTTTAAATCCGAGTCTGCTTAAAGCCGTTTGTTAAATAATATTGGGATACATTGATTTTAAAGGTGGGATTGATAGCAGAAATTTCTTACATTTCTTCACCTTTAATCCCCGGCTGGATTACTGGAATGCACTTTACTTTGGAGTCAGACAATCCTCCTTTAAGCATCTCCAGTTGGTCCAGAATGCTGCTGCTCGCCTCAGAGTTCTTTTTAAGATCATATTATTTGTTTTCATATCTTTAATTGGCCTCGCCCCACCTAACCTCTCTAGGCGCCTACGCACCTGCCCGTGCCTCACGTCTGCGGATCAGACTCTATTAGATGTACGGAAAACTAAGCGGAGGCTCAGAGGGAATCAACATTTTTCCGTTGCGGGTCCCTCTCTTTGAAATGACCTCCCGCTGAATGCTAGGCAAGCCCCCCCTCACTGCCCAAATTTAAAACTCCTCATTTTTATTCTTTGGTTTTTGACTCACCGTGAGACTTGGTTTTCACTTTTACCGTTTTTTTGCTTTCTATTGTCTTTGATATTAATTCATAATTTGATTGTTGTATGAATTATTTTTGCTCCATGTGCAGCGCTTTGTATTCAGCGGTGGTTGTTGAATGGTCAATGCACATAAATTGCTTTCGTGGGCCACGTGAATTAAGGTGGCAGGCGGTTGGGCAGTGGGTGACCTTACTTTCACGTATGACAAAGAACGATGTCAATTGATGCTGACTATCTGTTCTCAACTCAGGCATCACAATGTTTAGGTGCACCCATATTGTCGTGGCAGTGGAGCAGGAATGAGGTCAGGGCTGACAGGAGGAAAGAGTGGAGTGAAAAGTGCCACTCAGTGGGTGTCACTGTCAGCATATGTAATGGCCAGCCAGCTCCTCGTGTCAGTCATGCTCTGCAGCTGTCACAAACACGTTTCACTTGCCGCGCTACAATCGTTAAAACACCTTCAAGGCACATGAATGCAAGCGAAACGGCAAGTTCAACATCATGTATTCTGTAGGTCAGTGGTACTCAAATGCAAACCCCTAAAAAGACACAAATAACTTGCATCAATGGTCCACTTACCAACGCATTCAATCAAATTCAAACAAAGTACAATTTTGGTTGAGAACTCTGCTAAATAGAAAAGTACATACTCTATATATATATATATAGCTTTGATTATTTTATTTACCGTAAATTAAATGTAGTAAAGAAGTCTTTTGAGGACATTATGAAATGGTCAATATCAGAAGAATGTCTCTCGTGTGTCGACACTAAATGGTTGTTTCCGCTGTCTCATCTCTTTCTTTGGAGTCTCAGCGATGAAGGAAAGCAATTGGTCATCCGCGCAACCACCACCACCCTCTTCAGTGCACTTAAGAGCTAACTTGATCTTTTGGGATTAAATACCCAAAACTGGCTGTCTCCCCATTTAACGGCACTCTCAGCCTGATGCAAAAGCATGAAAACCACCACATTATGAGCCTTTTTTTTTTTCCAACACCCGCTAGCAACTTTTATCTTTACATCTTTTATCTGACATTTTCTTTTCATCCTCCATATTCCCAAAACACAAAAGAGCACCATGAGATATGACGTTGGTGACCAGTAAATAGTTGTTTCAGTTTACTTTCAACCCCTGATGACATGAAAGACTTCAACTTGCAGTCATGTGAATCCCACTGAACTTCCATTCCACTATACTGCATAATATCCAAAGTATGGCCTGGGGGCCAATTACGGCCCGTGTTGAAATTTTATGCCTCTGGCATAAAATGAATAAAGTGTGGCCTGTCAGCCCTGTTGACCAGTGTAGAAAATACACACAAAAAAAAGTGATTTTACATTTCACCAGACCTGTGGCATGGCTCTCGGATGCTTTCGGAAATATGCTCTGAGCATGCGCTGCCTCTCCAAAGAAACCACTCGTTAGTCGTGTTAGACGTCAGAGTGAATTTTTCCGATTGCACCCCTCAATGTGTGACCCTTGTGTGGCTCTTTCCAGCCTTTTTCTAAAATAGAAACTGTATCGAAGATAAGGAATTTTGACAAAGAAGGCCATCGCTTTCAGGACAAGTGCAAATTGCCTTTTTTTTTTACCCCACTGAAATACGAAAAGAAAAAAAAAAACTGTCAAGGAATTCAATATCAAGAGGCATGACCAGATAAAACATGCAAACTGCCTCAAGGTGACCGGGAACGAATGCCGTGAAAAATGAAAGCAACTGAAAGCTAAATAGTCATCCCAGACGCATTTTCATTTTGCAAAAGTGTGAACACCCTTACTGTCAGGGAAATTTACCAGAGCAGCCTGCTACCTGTTATCAGATGAAAGCACATCTGCCTCACAATTTTGAGGTTCAGAGTTTGAATCGTGGGTCAGACTTTCCTGTGAGGAGGTTACATGTTCTCCCCCGTTGCTTGCATGACCTTTTTCCGGGTATTCTGGCTTCTTTCCACATTGCCAGAATGAGCATGTTACAAAGTAGTTTCATTGAAAAAAAACAACTAAATTGCCCATAGATGCGAATGTGAACATGAACGGTTGTTTGTTGATACGTGATTTTTGATTGGCTGGCAACCAGTCCAGGATGGAGCCCACCTCAGATCTCACTGTCAGATTAACCCGCTTGCACTCATCTACAGATTTACCAACGCCGGTCAAATCCGCCTCTGACACAAAGTTCAAAACTGACAGGAACCTATAGCGCCAACTTGTACTGAGGTGCCACCCGATGATGTCACTTGTGGGCGACACCCAGGAATCGGACGTATTTCCCATACACTGGTTACATAAGCACGAGCCGATTCCCTTTTGGAAAACAAGTGAGGCAGCAAGGAGTGTGGCCTCGAACGTGATGATTTTTCAATCAAACACATTAGACATGCATGTTTTGGAATGTTCAGCTTAATCTGCAATCTTATTAAGACAAAATGACAGCTGAGAAAAAGGCAATCAAAACAAAAAAGCTCGACTGTTGTTCATTAAATAAAAGGACTGTCGGGAGAAGCTGCGACATGAGCTCAGCCTCAAAATGGAGTTCATCGTGAACGTTCTAAAAATGAAATGCTCTAAAAGCCAAGGAAGGTCGCTGTGGTGCTTCTTTTTTGGGGGAAGGCAGATTGTCCCCTTGGCCGAGTTATTTAGAAGAGATTTCACTTATATGACGGGAAGGAGCCACAAGCTTGACTGACAAGCCTCCTAAGTCAGCCGGCCACTAAAGATCCTTACTCAGACTACAAATGATATTTATGGTGTGTGACGAGGTTCAGTAATCGATATACGCCGGTTTTGTCTCCAACTAATTGGGAATCAAATGTGATCTAGCTGACCGCTGTTATTTTCCTGTCTGAAAAGCTTGACATCATTCCCATATTCAGCCGAATTAATAAGATTAGCTGGATAATTAGGATTCATATGCTGCAATGTTTAAAGGCCAGGAGGCGGAAAAAAAATATATTGGACGTGCTGTAACCGAGTGCAACGCCGCCACGTCGCCTGTGATCTCCCACATTATTCAGGCAGACCACGCGCAGCACACCCGCTGATGAAGTGTACTCATAATGGGTTAAGAAAGGCAAGGGAGGGGGGCCCCTCATTTTAGTATGTACTTAAGAAGTTGGAAGTAGAAATGTGTTGAAGTGTCAAGATCATGAATCCTGATAGTGCAAAAAAACCAGAAAATACCAATAAGCATTCATTAAATATTGAATTATCTGGCCTGGCACCTAATCGATTCAAATTTCAAGAGGGGGGGGGGCAGTGCCCTACTGCCCCCCGCCCCCTTTAGCTCCGCCAGTGTCTGCCGATGCATATGCTCTCGTCAGATAGGGCCAAAACTTCCATCGAAGAGACTGTTGGAGGAGTGAGGTGGGAGACGCAACAAATGGTCGGGGGGAAATGAGGCGATCGCTCCTTGAGACGTTTACTAAAGCGTCACTGAAGCGTGTCACAGATGAACCATCTGCGTGGCGACAGCATTACTATCACCTCAAACGTCCACTACGCACACAGCTCAAAATGAGCATGTGGCCTGTTTACTATCACTGTTGTAATGTTCACTATCTGCTGTCCGTTGCGAAGTTTGCTGCCACCATTTATAGGGCTCATAGCGCAAATTTATGCTTGCAACACAAGATAATAAAATGATGGCAATGACAGTTCATATCTCCAAAAAAATCTCAAGTCTGGTCACTCATAAGCCGAGGTACTATTGAATTATATGTGTGAAAAAACATCACCCAGCTTCCAGGGACAGATTGGATCACATCTTAAAGGCCTCACAGCGTCTCATTCTAAAGGTAGCATAGCGCTTAAATGTAAGAAGCACGTGAACGAAAGATCTGAGGGAGCGTGGTTAAAATGCATCCATAAATGAAACAAGACACATGACAAGAAAAAAAAAATGCTGTGATGTTGATGCACACTTGACATATTTTCCTCCTCGGTGTACTGACAAGGAACCACCTGAGGCTTTTGTTGATGAAAGATGTCAAAATTACTGTGAGCTTGCTTTTTTTTTTTTTTATTTTTTTTGCTTTGACAGAACAATGGCGTTTACAAACATGTATTAAGAAAAAAAATGCGGAACGATTTGCTTACAGTCATTTTAGAGTGATGGTACGCGTATTGATACAGACAATACAAAATGACCAATTAAATTGACGAATAGAATGCTTTGATCAACAGCGGCAGTATTGTTCAGTCCAATTAAAACTGATGCAGACGTGCGCCGTTGCTCTCACCGGCAAATCGCATCCATTCTCTTGTTTTGATTTATGGAGGATCTTTGTCACAATGACATTGCACAAATAGAGGAGACAGACCCATCTAGGTGACGTGTGAAATGGATAACACAACATCTCCTGCATTCCAGATGCCCTCTGCTGACAATGATGATACATTTTCTTGTCTGCATGCTACACAAGACCACCGATCTTCTTTTAGGGCAAGATGCACACGAGCATTACTCCTGTTGATGGACCAGCCAAGACGCTGCCGGTGTGATTTCAATGCACCGGTGTCGAACTCCAGGCTCGGGTGCCAGATCCGGGCCACCACAACATTTTATGTAGCCCACTTAAGCAAATAAAGGACATACAGTATATTTGACAAAATGCAGGGGGGGGGGGGGTTCATTTCAGCAGAGAAGCAAGAGTTATATCTTCATAACTCATGACCATAAATACTATATGATGTGGCCTGCAATGAAGGCTATTTTTTAAAAAGACAACTAGCGACTCTAATTTCCACTAAGAAACAGACATGATGTTGAAAATCTTGCTGAAAATGGCCATAGATGCCTTATACATTGACAAAGCAGTGATTTATCAACTTGTGGGAAATTTTTGATCCAAGGTATGTGAATCCAATGCATACATTTTCTGCCCTGCCCCATCCGTGTTTTGTCGATATGTTTTCCATATGATCTGTCGAGGCCAAAAAAATTCAAGTATTTCTGAGGATGAGCCTGCATCAACGTCCACAAAAATAACAGCAATATATTTTTGTTTAATATTAGAAAAAAAATTCGTTTCAAAGCTTATTCAGTATCAGGAGAAATAAAGCAAATTGCCCAAGGGGGAAAATTTGATTGTGGGGAATAATGTCAGAAATAATGTCAATATTTAATCAGGAGCAGTTATTCACATGCAAATTATGGAAATCAACTTTTAATCTTTTCAAAGTTTGAGAGTTATTTCCTTGGTGTGTGACTTGCTGTTCTTGTCTACTACGTCACCGGGAGCACAGCGCTGTCAGACAGCTCGTTTGTCACTCAAACATGCTCGTGGGCACCGCTGGTCTACGCCGTAATTCTTCATGATGTTATGCCTTTTGCCTAGCAGCAAGTACCTGGTCAAAAATGTGACACAGCTCCATGAACTCCATTGCCGCATCTGTCAGATAATTCAAATGTTATTTCAGTTGTGGAGTTTTTATATCAAATTAGGGATGGACATAATGATTAAATGACCGTTGAGAATTCTTTCGATTATGAATCATCGTCTTCAGGCAATGGAGGAAAATGGAGAGCACCGGCAGACGTGCTGCTGATTCACTCGTCTCAACTCCTTTTCAATCTGAAGAAACAGGATGTGAGCAAAGTTGAACTACATTCAGTCAACTATTAGCAATTGACGACCAGTCAAAAACGTATTTCGATCAATACTGGCAAGGAAACGTGCATGCAGAACATTCAGAGAGAAATTCTCACATGCCAATGAAAAAAAAAACAAGAGACAGTATTTCAGTTTTACTCTTATGCAGATGCCTAAAATGGTGGGAGCCTCATCATTTTTGTTTTCCTATAAAAACCATTGAATTACCTTTCCTCAGCAATTAGGATTACGTGTGTGTGGCAAAAGAGGATTTTTAATGGCACTTTGTCCCAGGATTTCATTGAGTTGGACAAATCTCACCACAGCGCCGACGCTGATTCGCTCCACATTTCCCTATCGACCACCTGACAGACACTTTTTCACCCCGTGAGAGATTAGTATTTAACACGCAGCAACTGTAAGCCCTCCTGCATAATTAAAAGTAACGGCAGTCATTGCTGGATGGAGAAGCAAAACGCTGCAAACAAAATGAACTATGTCGAAAAGAGCTGTGTGGAAAGGGGTCTATTTGGGACAACATTTTTCCGGATGCTATACATCTTATATCTTACGGGTACCAAAAACCACGGCTATAATCTCCCCAAACACAGGCAAAAGGCTATTATCATCCAACAACAGGAGCAATGTACACACACACACACACACACACACACACACAAAACAGAGGCTGGGAACACAGCTCACATCCCCACAATAGATCTGGAAGACCTCATTAGTCTCCAGAGCTGGAGTCGAGCGCGGGCCCGGGCCGACACTGTTACCCTGTTGTGCCAATAGCGACGCAAGGTAACGTGTGAATTAATGGCTAAATGGAAATGTGCAAATTGTTTAGTGCAGATTGGGCCTACCTGCATCTGTCAATGACGCACTTGCTCATTATAAATTGGCTGCTGGAGAGGAAAAACAAACAAACAAAAAAAGCTCACCGCTGTATTGTTTACGTGGCCTTGCCATCTCTATGGAGAATGTGAACTGCTGTGTGAGAAAAGGCTATTGAAACATTGCAAAAGCGCACGTGGGCAATGAATGTTTTTTTTTAATGGAAATCAAATGGCTGAAATATTGATGAATGCACCGGCGAGCTTTACATAGAAGCCGGGTGAAAAAGGACCAAGAAGAATGTTGAGGCAAATAATGAGTTTGAGAAACTATTGGTGGCCTGATGAGGAAAGAAAAGCACATGCATTATTAACTGCCGTACAAGAGTAAAAGAAGACGAATCCATCTAATAAAAATATATGTAGGTCTACCTGTGGAAGAAATTGCATAGCATGTCGTCTCAGTGGCCAAAATGCACACGATTATTGGGGATCAAGACAGCCTAACAAAATATCCACAGTCTCCACGCTCCATTGATTTCTAACAACACTTAACCAAATTCATAATTACAAATGTCGGATTGCCAGTGGATGAAGTCGAGGAGTGTGTCGACTCAGTGGCAAAAGTGCACGCGAGTATCGTCAGTGGGCGGTAAAGGCAGCCACTTCAAATATTCACACTCGCCACTCCCCAATATGTAGATGATGTGATTTAAAACAATACTTAACAAGATCTTAATATGTATAGGTCTGCGTATGAAATTGGGAAGCATGTAGACTCAGTGCCCAAAATGCACTCGAGTAAGTAGCGCACAATGTGTCAGTGAAGGGGGTGATCAAATGTGCACAGCGGGGATAAAAAGAGCACAGATCATTGATCTATTTTAGTGAATGAATCTATTGAATATTGAAAATGAAAAAAGCAAAAACATGTTGATTTCATCATATTGATCCATGACGTTTGTACCGGTGGCCCAGTCAGGCCAGCGGGCCAACATTGTCGGATAAGGTTAACCTTTGAAAAAGAAAAAAAAAAAATCCGTCAGTGACCCCAATTTGTTCCTCTAATTTGATAAACAAGAAACCACCACACCTGAGGAAAAACAACTAATCAGTGACAGAAGGCATGACTTTCAAGGTGTCAACCATGAGTTTGGACAGATGTACATTGATGTGATTTTCAAAATAAAACTTCTTTCAAACTCTAATTTGAAATTCCAAAAAAAAAAAAAAAAAATTTTTTTTTTTTTTTTTACATTTTTAAAATTAGTGTCTCTGTGCTGCCTGGTTCCAAATATGATGACCCTCTAGTTGCCCGGATCTAGTGGCAATGTTACAAAACACATCTTGTCTCATTGTATTTTTATGCGGCAAAGAATACCTCAACTATTTTCAATCGTACTTCCACCTCTCTTTTATGAGACATTTTGTTGTATTCGTTCATCTGATCAAAGTCTT
>CAAKHF010002643.1:14486-25919 GCA_901007745.1 Hippocampus kuda
CACACACACACACACACACACACACACACACACACGTCTTAATCTTTGAGACTTAATCTCTGCAATTTATCAAACTACATAATAATAATATTAGAATAATTTTGCCAAATCAGCCTGATTTGGAAGCCTGTAATAAAAGTTGTGAAGTATCCTATTATTTATATGAAACTACTCTCATTGGAAGAAATTCCTTGGTCTCATAAATATGTTGATATAAGCAGCACTCGACTCATCTACTGTACAGGAAGTAAATATCATTTAAATGATTCATTCTGAGTGCCATTGTTTTTGTGACACATGTTCATCTCTAAGACAACTAGTTGTAGAATTTTTTTTTTCTTGATGAGCAGCAAAGCCATTTTTTCAGTTTAATGTTCAATGTATGTTGTGCAGTTATAAAATGAAGATAACCGCAGGTAAAGCTAAAAAAACCCAACAAAACAGACACTCTTGATTTTAACGTGGATGTCAGTTAACTGTACTGTATATTAAAAAAAACAGTCATTCTGAAAGTGATTCAACCACTTAAGAGATGTTGGTGACAAATAAACTCTGAAGCTGTCCTACCTTGGCTGCCATGACCATGGAGGAGCCTCCGCGGATGCCCAAAATGGGAATGTGAGTCTGGGCCGAGATGAAGTCCAGGATCTGAGCGATGGCCTCCTGGTCCGTGTCGTCGCCAAAAACCACGCCTTGCAAAGAGTTCCTCGACATTTGTGTACAGATCCGATTGATGATGCTCTTTGGATCGGTCTCATTCATGGTGACCACCTCCACCTTTGGAGGGTAGGGGATGTGCAGGAAGTCCTCTTTCTCAAGTCCCGCCTCCAGGGAGACTTCACTAGAGTTCCCGACCAAAATGACGGCGATGCTGAGGGAGCTGATGAGTTTGGGGTTGATTGGGGGTAGAGCCTGTGGCCCGGGAGAGTACTGAGGGGGAATGACAACGCCGCGTTGAGTGCTGCCTCCCCTCGGGCCACCCTGCCCTCCTGGGACGCCTCCTGGTCCTGAACCTGGACCTCCACCCCTGCCCCGAGCCCCGCGGATGGGCTGCAGGAGCGCGAAGAAGATAAGGAAGAGAAGAAGCAGCTGTGGCCGAGCATTCGACCGACGTAATGTCTGTTTTAGGGGTGCAGCAGGAGGACGATGGGGGCAGGAGGAAGAGGAGAGGTGTGTTCCCCGAGGACAGGTGGGAGATGGGGGGAGGCTGACAAGCATTGTGGAGGAGTGTAAATGCCGTCCCTGCAGGAAGAAGACAAAATAAAAAAAGGATGGAAGGTATTAGACTACAGAATGTACCCCAACACAGAGGGTTGTCATTAACTTAGTTGCTGAAGCAGAAATCCTCAATCGCTGGGACCCAAATTCCTTCCTATATTGACACCCACCCATTATGAGAATATTGTGACGAACGTTTGAAGTTTGATCGACGCCCAAAAAAAATGATGGTGGCCTTATTTTCCCTTGTGCTCAGCAATCAAATGCTTTGTATTTCCTCCCAAATGAAATGCCAATTAAATAGTTTAGTCAGAGCATCTTGGTGAGTGGAGCCCCCCCCCACCCCCTTTAAAAAAAAAGACAGCGATCTGACAGGCTCAAAAGCAAGTGGGTGGCCATTTAATGTTTAGATTATCCTCCTCCACAAGCCTCCAAACATGTTACCTCCTCTCAATTGTTTCCTCCTCCAAGCCTGTCTGAAGTGGAGTGCAGACCTATTATTTTGTATTATTACTATTATTTACAGCTCCTTTATTAGCCGCCACACAGAAAAGCAGCACAGTGGAGCATAAAAGGAGACAAGTGGGAGGGGTTCGGGGGAATGAGAGACTAAACTTAAGTGGAGAGGGAGGTGACAGGCAGGGAGAAACACTATTAGTCATAGCTTGTTGGGAACATAATGCTGGTTTTTTTTTGTTTGTTTTTTGTTTTTGTTTTTTACAGCTACACGTGTGTTTGCACGCATAAATATGACCACACTATGGGTGGGTATTTGACTAGATTTTCTTGAGCAGCTCTGAAGAAAACTACCCATCCATTTTCTGTAACTTTTGGGAGAGCAGGAGCCTATTCCAGCCGACTTTGTTTGGAAAGCAGCAAAGACTCTGTTTTTTAGAATGTGGGAGAAAGCTGGAGGACCAGAAAAAAATCCACGCATTTAGAAGGATTACGGTACACGCCCCCCCCCCCAAAAAAAACCCCAAAAACTTGTTTGTACATCTTTTGAAGCAGTGACTCGTGGAGAACCTGTTACTCCCCTGCAAACACACATTTAGCATTTTTCTTCATTTCTCATTGCATCGTACATGAATACAGCAAAGCCTGTAAGGTGTGCAATTTGGTGCCAAGATTGTGTGGTCTTTTTTTTTTTTTTTTTAAGGCCCACACTCAATGCGGTGCAATTCTAGTTTCTTGTTGCGCTCCAAATTGGGCCTTTTAGATGAGGCATAAGTGGATGATGAGCTCACACAACACCTTTGTTAATATTTTATTCATTATGCAGTGCACAAGTTTACAGAATAGAAACAAAGTTGTGAGGAGAGACGAGAGGGGTGGGTTGTGGGAAATGTGCAATGTGCGAAGTAGGATGAGGCAAAATAGAAAGAAGACGATTTTGAAGGTCTGATCACTGGAGGTTAGTCAGCCTTAATGGCAGGTGCAAATTCTAATTGAAAACTAGCCGAATTCTCCGCGAGGACAGAAGCCAAGCGAGGGAACGAAGAGGAGGAGGAGGAGGAGGAGGAAGCGAGTGGGAGGAAGGCAGCAGAGAGCAGAGGAGAGAATAAATAGAGACATCCACAAAAGAGATGGAGGTGGAGGAAGAAATGGCAAGAAGGAACCCAGAAGATGTATCAGGAAGGAGCAGCTGAGAGGCGACACAAAGCACACGAAAGATTTGTCGAAAAGAGGAATAGCATGCTGACGACCAAGAAGAGCTTGAGGTTAGGAGGCGGCTCGGATTACTTAAAGAAAAAAGTAGATGCGAGCAGAATGTGGGAGGGAAAAACTGATGTGAAATATGCAAAAGGGCAAGTGAATCCCCAGAGCCAGGTCAAATGAGACAAATTGTTCAGATGAAAAGTCAAGGCTAGAAGTGTGACAAAACCACAGAGCAACAGTCGGCCCATTTGAATTCGTGCGCGTAACAGTCGTGCTCTGTTGCCATAGTAACAATTCAAATGTGCTTGCACAACACGTTGATGGACAGGAAGATACAACGCCTCGCATCCCCTCGCCTGATAACGCGCCATTTTACTTTTTATTTGAGGTGGCGCTGTGCCAGCACAAATACAAAGCTGGCCATTAAGAATAGTGCAAAACACACACACACACACACACACACACACACACACACAAGGTTAATGCACTATACTGCGGATAGAGACGAGCCAGTGCTCCTCTGCCTTTTAGTGTATCTCACATTAAAAATGAATCTCCAAAAAAAAGCTACAGGCACGATGGAGGCTGACAGAAGAGGTGCTGTCAGCCCATTTGGACTAATCAGTACCAGACCACATCACCACTGTCAGAAAGGGCTCCCTAATTTAATACCTTTTAAATGGCAGGTGTCACAAGTGGATCATTTCACTCGCAAGACATCCAACCCTGCGGCGAGGAGGCTCTCGCTGGATGAACGCTGACAGCATTAACGCAGCAATTAGAGCCACATATGCAGCAGCATTCAAAAGTGAGCGGCAGCCGCACCCTGGCGTGTATAACGTACAACTCGTGGCCATATGCGGCGGGCATCATCAAGCAGGGGGGCCCAGCCTTTCTCCAGTGCACACTGATTCACGAGCACGGTGCAAAACGGTCCGTGAAGGAGATCAAGCACCGTTTGCGTCCGTGCCTTTCGACGTCTGAGCCCTCGGTGACGGCTGCACGTCCTCCCGTTTCCACAACTTGAAAGCGATTAAGAGGCATTAAGACGGAACGCGCCCCACAATTTCAAATGCACGTAGGCGCTCGTAATTGGTCTCTACGATGTCCCTCGAGATTTGAGGTGGTGGGCTGCGTTTTACACGACGGGGGGCGGTGAAAGGCATTGTGGATAACACAAACTGACAGGCAGATTTATTAAGGGGGGCCTATTTACATTAAGCGGGCAGTCAGTTGCAGGTGAAGGCGGCTCGGGTGTCATCTTAGTTTACTGGCAACACGCCACATAAGCTATATGTACTAACAAATGATTTCAAGGCTCGTACAAGAAAGCACTTTGAATAATGTTCCATCTCCGACCGAGACTTAATGAGAAGAGAAAAAAAAAACCTTTCATTGAAAGTGGAAATATCCCACAGGAGATTAGAAAGAGCAGACAGCATTTGGCATTTTCACTTTTTTTTTTATCACAGCACGTCCGCGATAATTTAGAAACATTCAGCAGTGCTGAGGCAGGTTCTTAATAGGTCAGTTGTCAGCTGTTGATCCTGTCTATTATCGTTCCACTAATAAGGCACGTTGCTTTGTTTATCGTATTGCCCAAGAGGTCCTCATTATGTTGGAGTGCAGAAATACAGAAATTACAGGAGTTAGGAAAGGGCATAAAAGTGGATTTGTTGAGGCATTGTTTGGTTCTCAGCGTTTGTACCATGACTGTTATTACCATATTGGCCCGAATATAAGACTGTGTTTTTTGCATTGAAATAAGACTGAAAAAGTGGGGGTCGTCTTATATTCGGGGTCTAGACATTACACCCATTCACGATGCTAGTTGGCGGCAGATATCATTGAAGCGAATGCTGAACTTGACTTCCCCAGGCCAAAGTGAACCCATCACGAAGAATAAAAATAAAAATAGCGGTAGCACGAAGAAGAAAAAATAGCGGTAAGAAAGAAAACAGAAGAAAATAATAGAAGAGATAACAGAAAATGGAGAAACGTAGCGACAATCTGGAGAAAAGTGGGTCGAAGATCGGCCAGGTTAACCGGCAGCTGAAGAGAAGTTATGATGCACTGTAATTTACATTTCAAAAACCAGAAGCCATTCATTTACGAATGTGATTGCACTTTAGTTTACATATTTAAATGTTCAGATATTAAGATTTGAATAAGGCAAAATAACATGCTTTTTCTATCAAATATATTGCTATAATCATTTGTTTCAGATGTACTATAATTATTTTCTGTATAAAAATTTATTTGGTGTTCAAAAAGTCTTTTTTTCAAACTTGAGTCTTGAAAAAGAGGGGGTCGTCTTATAATCAGGGCCGTCTTATATTCGGGCCAATACGGTATTTGACTACGTTTTCCTCATCATTTATGGGGAAAATCAATTAATTGATGAAATGTGGTTTTCATATTTTTAATCTCAAACGCTCTGAAGGTTCTGAACTCCACGCTGGTGCCATGATGAGCAGTATAAAGCTGCCCGGAGGAGTTATTCATCTGATAATCAAATTAAGATTGAGTGCGGTGGTTCTGTTGCTTGGCAGTTCGCGCACTGCATTTTGCCCTCAGTTGCTTCAAGACGCAATAAAACAAGAGTTCATTGCACACAATTGACAGAATACTTCCTGAACGCCCACCAATAATGTGAAACTCATCCCTCATTCTACATGTGTATTTAATTGCAGTCTTGAAAAGAATCAACCAATGGTATTCACAAAAAAAAAAGAAAAAATCTGCTGCCATATTTTGTGAAAGACACCGGGGTGGCACCCGTCCGTCAAACCTGTGCGGCGCTGCAACGCTCAGTCAGGTAATCAGATGTCGTGCGGCTGTAATGACTCCCTGCATGGTGAGTGGAAGCCAACACATTTGCTATTTGCAGCCTCCGTAATTAATCAATTCGCAAAGTCAAACTGACAGAACATTTGCCAAAAAACTTGTCCCGAGATGGCCGTGTATGCACTAGACCATGACAACTAAATCACAGTGTGGCAAGACAGGTTGTCACAAGTACCAATACGTTCTTCTCTAGGTGTCGGCTGAATGTATTCAAAGTCTGCGGGAGAAAATAAAGAACGCAGAAAATACAGTGATCTCTTACAACTGTACGCAATTGGCAAACGGGCCAAAATTCTCTGAAACGCAAAACCCAGCCATCATGTGTGCCTTCAGCTCAGTGAGCATCCAGTGCACAACCCAGCTGGATTCGGTTTTGCTGGAAAACAAAATCATTTTCTACACTTGTAATATTGCACACAAGTTTCTCACAACTTGTTTTATTGTTACCACTCTATCACACTTGAAAGGGTGAGCGCTTGTATTTTATCTTTCTTATATTCTAATAACACAGGAAGTACAGCGTGTCCTTAAAAAAATAAATAAAAAAGGCACTCACTCTTTGACAGGCCGTTATTCATGTTTCATTTTGATTTAAGTGTTGACTGACATATCAGCAGATACAAACAGTACATAATTTTACTTTCTCCCGGAGTCCTTATTTTCCCAAGCCAAAGAGTGAGTACATGTTTTTGGACACTGTGCATTGTTTTCGGGGGTTTTTTTTTTTATGTGCATGACAGCTCTGACTGTGAAACTGGTGCTTGCACATGTATAAACGTGAGTGTGACCGCTTGTTTGCAGTCGACTGGCAATGAGTACAGGCTGTACCCAGCCTCTTGCGCAGTCAGCTGGGATTGGCTTGAGCTCACCTTCGACCCAATATGAGGACAGTCAGGCGTGGATAATCCGGACAACTGGATAACTTTGCAGTGGGCCAGGTTGCCATATGAGCTGCTCGAAGACGCACTTTAAATTCTTCTGTGTTGAAATCATCAAATAAAGTGTTTTCTCGTACAAATGTACTCCTAACACATTGATAGATGCTGACTGCGCTACTTTTGTTGCTCAGGATCTCATCAAGTCGCAATAATTTGATGCCAAACGAGGCAATAAAAAAAAAATCAATGTGCAATATTAGGTATCGTAGCGGCATGTAAAAGTTAGCCATAGTCACCAGACTTAACATCTTGGAGACTAGCCACAGCAGCAAGGGGGACCGTAACTTCACTGACAAAGTTCTTGGCCGTATGATCGTGTTCTGGTCAAGAATCCTCTCTTGGCTAATGAGACACACGACATAATTCCACCGTCGCACTGAGGCTGACTCGGCTCTTCAAATAACAACGACTGTATCTCCAGCCCAGGCAAACACACATCAACTCAGATTAGAACGGAAGCAGCGTGATAACAAAACAACACATGCACATATGCCGAGGGAGGAGGAAAAGGAAGGGTTGAGGACCCATCTATCCCCTGGGGTCTTCATTACCTCATTGAAGTCATTTATTCCACCAAGCTTTTCGAATATGTACTGCTCTGGAATTAATTTAGCAGTAAAGAGACGTGTCCCTCCGGGGGGGATACGCGGGGATCTCAACCATCGGAGGGCCCCGGCCAGCATTGTTTCAAAGCTAAACAACATGCTGCTGCTGTATGTTTATTATGTCATGAGAGACCGTGTTGATTTCAAAGGCTGGGCGGCGCTTTTCTGAACAGTACAAATCCGTCGGATTTATCAACACGCTTAAAAAAATTAATTAATTTTTTTTTTTTAAAAAAAGTGCAGCCGTTAGTGTTCTTTGAAGCGCAAATGTGGCACGACAGGACCGTCAAGCGTGATAGCGCCTGAACAGATTAGCATGGACAGTACAATGCCTTTTTTTTTCCCTGATAAATAAAAGCACTATGACTCACTCTTTGATTAGTTGTTGAAGTTATTCGTGGAAAAACACTTTCCAGTGAATGTTCTGCCATCAAAAATTAAGAAAAGAAATGAACCAAGTTAACTGATTGTTAATGAGCCACATAACCAAAGAAACTGAAGGGCTGTTGATCCTCTCTGGTTATGTCAAGTCATGTTTTTCAGGCCCTTCTAGTAATCTCCGCTAAATTGTGTTTCACCAATGACAGTTCCATTATATCACGAATATTTCTGCTTTGTTTCGAAGTAATGTACCCTTTCCTCACTGCAAAGCCTTGACTTTCTTCCACTACATTATATATATATTTTTTTTCATGCAAATATGAGCCACAAAAAGTTTGGTTCTCGTCTATTGTTACAGTTACAAATGTAGTACAGTAATTTTCCGCTTTCAACGACCCATTTATTTTTAAGGGTTGATGTCATAAAAAGTGCTATTAAAATATTTGGGAAAAATACTTTGTGGTATATTTAGGATTGGAAACTTTCAATGTATGCGATTAAAACCATTTTCAGGGGATGTGTCGATCACTTGTGTTTTGCTATCTACGGCAGACCTCAGTCCCGATCCCTAAAGAATAGATATGAATTTCGATTGTCTCAAAAATAGAAATAAAGTGAATATTCCAAGATGGCTTTCACTCCACTTCACAAGTGTGAAGAATGGAACAAAATATTTTTGGGCCTCGATGTTAGGTTACTCTACGCAAGATAAAACATGAAAAATACGGAATATTTCCTCTCACAAACAAGAATGGCGTCTTGGGCTGATGTGCGGCGTCTTTTTGTGCGCCCATTAAATTTTGGGCTCCTGCTCAGAGCAGAGCAGCTGCGGTCTGAATGATGTTTGGCTGAAGAGATGAACAGATTTTTTATTCACGGAGACAGCACATGTGCTGCGGGACACATTCCGTTCTTTAATACTTGGCAGTAGGGGAGAACACCCAGGAACTGTTGCATCGCACGTAAATGCATTCCAAATCTGCTGCCATGTTAAAATCGATGCTAATTATTTCAGGGGCTGTCACTCGGGCCGTTGAAGCTCTTCTCACTTGTCCCCCCCCCCCCCATTTATGAGCTTGCAACACTGGCATTGGAACTAGAGATCAGAACACTTCAAAATATTCTCCCAGTTAAAAATTCAGAGATGAACATATTTGCTTCGATGGAAACAAGCATATTCAGATCTCCAGTATGTGGGGTAAACAGATTGAACTTTCCTTTAACCCTTTCAGGCACAGCGGTTACTACAACGGACAGATTATCATGTTTTCAGGTTACAGGGTGCATGAAGAGGAGGAGAAGGAGTGTTGTAGTGGCAGATCAATAATTTGACCAAACACTTTCATACCAAAGGAGAGCAGGGCTGAACCATCTTCAGGCAAGGCACATTGGTGCTTTGCTTTGCTTTCCATAAAAACGATTTTGGCATACAATTTCTTTGGATGGCTATTTGTGATTTGCAGAGTAAGAAGGCCCTCCACGTTACAGGCCTGCGGAGGAGGCTGCCCTCCAGCTGGTAGGAATGAGGGTCAGGAAGAGCAGCACGTGCTGAACCTCTTATGGTGCCAGGCTATAACGGAGACTTTTCATTCCATTTTTAATAGCTTTGAAAAAGTGAGTGAAGGTTATTTCGTGGTGTCATTTCTGGCCATTTTTGTTTGACGAAATATCAAATGAAGCGATGAGCGGGGAAGACTCAATCAAAGCAACCGTCTTTCTTCTTTCGGCCAAATCTCACAGCTTTTGTTGCCATTGTATCGACCGTGCGCCCATTAGATCAAAAGAGGAGCAGAAAAAAAAAAAGAAGGGAGTCTTCAATCAATCTGTCGGCACACTCATTGGTTCACTGGAATAGGACCAAGTTCAATTTAAAACGCATGCTTGCCTACATCTCGTCAAAGGATGCTCACCCAGAATCGAATCAGTCTTACAACTGGGCAGATGGATTTCAGACCTGGCAAACGATGTTTTCACCACACAAATGCATCTGTCTTGCAAAATCCTTTTTGACTTTGTGCTTTCACTATCGTTAGCTCGCGAGTCAATTAAAACAAAAGCAGCAGGACATTTGCAATTGTTGATGGCTCTGTTTTACTTTGTCAACCCTGATATATCACACCACATCACTCCACCTTCCACCTTTGCAATTTGCTCCCTTGAAGAGAGCCCTGCTCACTTTTAGCCCTTCTTCCTGACCAGTGATGCCCTGTGGCCCACATCGTCAAGACGCCCAGGAATTCGCTAACCACTGCCAATCGCTCCTCTTGCAGCTGCGTCACCCCTGCAGGGAGGAGCCATGTCATTCGCACCTCGGCCGCTTTCTGCTTTCCAAATATTCCTGATCTCGCGCCACTAATTAGGTGACAACCTACAGCCTACACACATCCCCTTCAATGCCCCACTGTGAGTCGAAGAGAGACATATTCACAAAAACAGGTGCTGGGACAGACTGAGCCATCCAATTGCGTTGGCATAGATAAGAAATATCAATGCAGGGCAACAGAATGGTACGGCCGTAGTACCTTGGCCAGCAGCAGCTATCAAATATTTCCAGATACGAGTATCCTACTGAAAAACACAAGTATTCCGATAAAATATTGTTCTGCTTGGTGAAAGAAGAAAATCTGAATTCACAAGTGGAGGGTAACGTCACAAACACAAATGAAAGCCAATTGTTAGCTTGTGGGGGTTTCCCATTGTAGGTTAACGTTCAGGTGGCGGAGGCTTGTATGGATGCAATGAATTAGCGCTCCACGATATTGGACAAACATGCGATTTGCGATATGGATGTTGACTATTGCAAGGTTGAGATTTTAGTCGTGTGGTGGGCACATCAGTCTGTCAGTCATCATTTTGTCATTGCTTCAGTACAGCCCAGTTTGTCTGTTGTCATCGGTGACAGCCAATCGGTGTCGAGAATGTTTTTTATGTGGGTGTGGGTCTGTCTGTTTTTGTTGTTTTTGTTTTTTTCTTGGGGGAAGGGGGTTGCGTGTGTGTATGGGTGTAACTTGAGCAGGTTATCGACACTGATTGACTGTCGTTAGCGACGACAGACAAGGCCTGCCTGCAATAATGATGGTATGATGACTGATGGACTGTCGTTACTGCGTTATTTAACATGTACTTTCGACCTCAAGAAATCACATTTTCTATTATCTAATGAACGAAATGCATTTTTTTTTCAATATATTGCACAGCCCTACTTTGAATATAAAAGTTGGAATCGTCTATTTTTACTTTAGTTGAACCGTAACTCCGAGCTGAGACGAGCGACAAACAGCACAAAGATTCTTTTTTTTTTTTAAGACTATTTACAAATGACATATGCCAAACTGCCTCTTGTTGCGAAGAGAAATGGTTTGAGCTTCAACAGCTTCCAACAGGTCAAAACAATTGTTGACTGGCGTTCTTCACCGACTTCTCATTAAAGGTCGGCGCTTGATTGCAATTCTCACAATTACTTTCAGAAGCTTGCAATCAGATCATGTTCCTTCATCTTCACTTCCCACGAGGGAGGCGCATCTCCAGAGTTCTAAGCCTGAAGTTAGACGCCTTCCTGTAAATCCTCATATCTATTTTCTGTTCAGCGTTTGAGAACTGCACCATCACACATGACTGTCTCGTTCCAACCTCACCCCCAAACTGATTCCTTTCATCCTTCCACCTCAACCTTTTCCTTAGCGCGCGCATCTCATCTTTTTCTTTTGTTCTGTCACCGTGTTCCATTTGTGTGGAAATCCTTCAGAGGAGTATTAACCCCCCCCCCCCCCCCCCTTTGGTTGGGG
>CAAKHF010002645.1:18531-32512 GCA_901007745.1 Hippocampus kuda
AGAGAGAGAGAGCGGGGGGGGGGGGGAAAGGGGGGGGGGGGGGGGGGGGGGGGGGGGGGGTTAGCGGCGTTTGAGAGTGTATGGACCCTCACCCCTCTGACCTTGTGAATTACGCAACACCGGTTTGACCCCTTCCTTCAAAACTAGACACATAGACCTTTACGACAGAGACAGACCTCTGCACTCAAGACGAGTCAAGTGTCAACCGTCGACAGTCAAGGCATAAACTTCTCCAGTCAGGATAAATGATGCTAACAGATCAGGACTGAGACCTCAACTTTTAGCGCATAGGCCTCAGCAGCCAGATCTCTACAGACCACAAGACCTCAAGTCACAGACTTCAACAGCCAGGACAGAAACCTCTATTTTTAGGTCGTACGCCTCTGCAGCCAGACCTCGACAGTCAAGTCACAGACCACTCCAACCAGGACATAGATTTCTACTGTCAGGACATGGGCCTCTACTGCCAGGACTGTACGGTCAAAATCTAGACCGCAACAGATCGGACATGAACATCTTTTTTTAGGTCATACGCCCTGTGCAGTCAAGTCGTAGACCGCCACAACCAGGACATAGACCTCGATAGCTAAGCCATAGACATCTACTTTTAGGACATAGGATACCCGCCCCCCTAAGGATAAACATGTCTACATTCAAGACATAGGCCTCTTCAGTCAGGACATAGAGCTCGACAGGGGCATAGGCCTGTCCAGTTCGAACACACTCTACCGTCGGTCTCTACAACCGGGACCACCACAGATACAGACAGCCCATAGTCTGCCATTGTCTGGATTTGGCAAGGTGTGACCTGGACCGAGTTGTTTTTCTATTCCAAGAATGAGGTCAGCGACAACTCACAACGAGGAAGCTGGAGCCTGCATTTCCAGTTTTCCTCTGTCAGTCATTGACAAGATGCAACAGTGAACACTGAGGAAGGTTAAAAGGTTCAAGGCGTGTTTGTGATTGTTTGCCGACACCAATCAATCAGTCAATCAATCAATCATCCGGCGGCGACACAAAAGCCAAAGCCAGAAAGGTCCGGGGTAGATTTCACCATTGTGGCATCACGACGGCAGTGAACTCTCACGGCCGTCTGGCCACCGACTCTCAGCCAATCGGCGATGACGTGTCACCGTGATGGATGGCCATCCAATGCGCGGCTGACGCTTTTGTTTACTTAAGAAGAGAAAAAGGATGGTGCCACTCTTTTGTGTGACTGTAAATGTGGAGTTGAGCCATCTTAAAATAACTTAAGCACACCTGTTGAACTTTAAATGGGTTCAAAAAAAAAACGCAGGAATTTAGCCATTGTTTTATGCTGGAAAAACAAAAAAAACCTTCCATTCGCGAGTCGTCGTCGATTTGAATTCGATCAACTGTTCAGCCGTCGTCAAGCGCGACAAGCGTGAAGACGACGTTGGTTAAGGCAAGAGCAGTTGAGCGTCACGACACAGTCGGACTCTTATCTTGTTTGCCGAGCGCACCAAAGGTGACAGCTGCCCTCAGTGTCAACAAGCAGTTGACGTCGACAGTTGCCGATCGAAAAGCGCCTATTTGCATGCCATGACAACATCGCGTGCGCTGTGGGGGGCCGGGGACGGTGTTGTGGTCGCAAAAAATGACAAGAGTAAGGTGGCAAAAGTTGGGATACTATGTGTCAAAAGAAAAATCAGAAATTCCTTTGCAAATTTGACGTTCACGCGATGGAATTACGAATTTACTCTGTGGAAAAAGACAACTTTCTCGAGTTATGATGACTTTTTTTTTTCTTTCGTATGAAGATTTTTATTTTCTTCAATTGACATTTTGTATTTTCTCGGCTCCTGTTCCGATTTTATTCTCAACTTCTTCCTCGTAACTATTTTGTGTTGCTATGACAAGATTTGTTACATTATGACGTTTTTCGCATGCCAACGTTATTGTCAGATTATGACTTGGCTTTTTCTGACAGTACATTGCAACTTTTTCCCGCACAATAGACAGACATTATTTGCCTCTTGATAGTACGACTTCATTCTAAAAATAATCCGTTTCTATTCTAGCAATATAACAAACAGGCGCAGGACCGTTTGGCCCGCCAACTTCGAGAGCTCTCACTGTTACCGCAATTTGCCTTTTGCTGATGTATGACATGATACGCGACATGATTTGCTGAGAGGCCGGATGGATCATCAGAGGGATTATTTACAGGGCAAACAACATTTTGAATATGCAAAACTTGCCGAAAACCGTTGCACTTGAGCGCGCCACGCTGCGGCCGAGGCGCTTGAATAACTGACAAGAGTGTCGGCGCGGTCCGAGCGGTAGCAAAGCAACTGTTAGCAAAGCAACTGTTCGCATGCTCACGTTCTACCTACAGCTGCATTTGATTTTAGAAAAGAATGAAATGAAATGTGACAGACAAGTCTAATAATAGCAATGAAATACAAAAAGAATGTTAAGTAAAAAAATTACGTTGAAAATCAGTCAGTCTGTCCAAACAAATCCAATTCAAAATGGGTTCCCGTCGCACCCCTGAAATATACACATAAATAGAAATATATACGTTGCGTAGATATAATACACATTCGTTAGATACTTGGCCGTGGGCTTTTTGGTGCAATGCGACACGTAGCAGGGCCGCAGGCAGGACATTGGACAATCTCTCCAGTCAGTCTACAATTTTGCAGTCGACTCTCCACCTAATCCAAGCGCTAGCGGCAAGTGGAAACCTGACACAACAACGAAGGGGGATGGGGCGAAGAGAATCCTCTGTTGAAACTTGAGTTTAGGTTGCAAACGCCCATATTTGGAGTGGCAGGGTGGGGGGGGGGGGGGGGGGCCCAGGGGCCAGAGCCTATGAAAGGGGTGTGCCGCCCAGGACCCGTTCATGACCTACGTTACACGTACAGACGCTTTTTTAGGTGTACTTACAGCAGGGGTGTCAAACTCAGGTCCTGGAGGGCCGCTGTCCTGCATGTTTTTCAAGTCTCCCTGTTGCACAGCACCTGATTTAAATGATCAGATCATCAGCAAGCTCTGCGGAAGCCTGACATTGAACCTGTTCATTTGAATCAGGTGCGTTGCAACAGGGAGACTTGGAAAACATGCAGGACGGCCGCCCTCCAGGAACGGAGTTTGACACCCCTGACTTGACAGTTGAGAAATGCTGTGTTAGCATAGCAACTGTGCGCACGTTAGCATTTGATTCATTCACATTGGAAGCGTAAAAGGGAGCCTACAACTCTTGGATCAGATGTCGTTTACGTTGCGGGTGTCCCCAGTGAGGGCAGCCCGGCGGTCCAGTAGTTTGGTTTGGATTCCAGCATCCTTGTGAGAAGCGGATCGGAAAATGGATGTGATGGATGGTGTACCCAATGAAGTGTCCAGGGAGAATTTGCGTCACCTGTCGCTGAGTGAAGCGTGATAAACAAGGAGAGGTCGCCACCACGTGGACATATGCGTGTATGACATGCATTTTAAAATACATTTTGCTTGTTCTTTTTAGGTTTACTTTTGTGCATTTTTCTACTTCATTCTCAATAATTTCTTTGTTTTTGAAGTTTTTACAAGTCAAAATAGCTATAACAGTTTCAAACTTTTTTATTTCCAGTTACTTTTCATGTTGAAAATGTTTCAATTCGAATGTTTCTCTTTTCGCTAAGATTTTCATGTTTTTTTTTTTTTAAACGCTGTATTTTTGTTTTGGTCACAATTTAAACGTTTTGTTTGTTTTTTTTAACAAAACTATATTTTTTTGCTCTTAAGCTAACCAATTGACTATTTGTTTTACTTCCATCGATCCCTTTTCCAATCCGCTTTAAGGGTTGGAACGGGTGCTGGAGCCCATCCCAGCTTTCTTCGGGCAGTAGGCGAGGGACACCCTGAACCGGTTGCCAGCCAATCGCAGGGCACACACAGATGAACAACCACCCGCGCTCACTCACACCGAGGGACAATTGGAGTGTTCAATCAGCCGGCCATGCATGTTTTTGGGATGTGGGAGGAAGTTTTGAAAATTGTGATTGCATTTCTTCCATAACTTTTTTTTCTTTAAAAATACTTTTCACTTGTTTTCAATTACTTGTGACATGAGTCATTGATTTTACTTGCTTTTATTTCTTTTTTTTCACTTTTGATGGTTTTTTTACATTTTTTTTTCCATTTGGGACAATTTTTAGCAGCAAACCAGCCAAGTCGGCAAGGGCGCTTAGTCCCACTTGAACAAGCCACTGACCCCGCCAGCCCGCAGCCTCTTCTCACCCCGGCGAGCGGCCCTGATGGCCCCGGCCACGGGGTCGGACCAGCCGTCGTCAGAGCCGTCGTGGTAGCGCAGGCGCAGGGTATTCTGGACGACAAGGCGCTCCACCAGATAGGCGGCGAAGAACCAAGGCAAGGCGTACTCAGCCGTCACTAGGCCCATGAAGTTATAGCGGAACTTGGAGTAGTCCCAGGGGCAGGCTTTGAAGCGACGCAGGAGCAGGCCCATGCTCAGCTCCCATGCGTACGTCCACAGCGTGTAGACGATGCAGCGCAGTACCACGTTGATGTGGTCGCGCAGCCGCAGGTACATGCGCTCGATGGCCAGGATGCAGGTGCCGTAGAGGAACATCGCCCACAAGCTGGTGACGCCCGGGAGCTTCCAGTTACGGTGCAGGGCGAACTCCCAGCAACCCGTGAACATCACCTCGCACACATACCCATGGATGGCGTACAGGTACCAGCGGCACAGGGCCGGCAGTGGCGACGGCGGCTGCAGGATGGACATTGTTGCCATGGCCACGCGGCTCGTGGACTCGGGGCCCAGGTCTGGAAGGGGGCGGGGGACAGGGGTCATAAAGTGCCATTAAGCTTTGTTGTGTGTGTGTGTGTATTTGCGTGATTAACTTTGGAGATTTTTGTGTACTTATGTCTATGTTCATGCGTGTACGGGTCAGGTGTGTGCATTTTTCATTTTATGTGTGGCTGAGTGTTTGTGGGTGTGTATGCACGTGACAGTGTGACTCTCTGTGAGCGTGTGCACATCTGCATGGGTGGTGTGTGAGATTGTGTGTTACCGTTGCTAATTTCATAGCACAGGTAATAACGGATTCATTTTTACTAACTTTTCAGGCATACCTCTATATATGCTTGGTAGCTGAAACGGTAACTCAATGATAATTGATGTTTGCTGAATGCCAAATGGAATTTTGTTTTTCTTAAGACTTTTTGCAAATATTGGGTAAAAATTGTGAGCTTCCAAAATGTATTTGCTTTTAGCAAGTGTCGCCAAGTCATTAGCATAGGTGCTAACAGACGATTGGTAACCTCAGGAGCAGTCGATGGCAAAGTTAACAAGCACAGTTTTCCAATTTAAGAATAGACTTGCCTTCTTGGGAAGAAGGTTCTCGCGTGCCTACTTAGGAAAACCGTACTTTGTTCACGAGACTGTATCCGTGTATTCTGCATACTGACAAATGACCACTTACTGGTACGAAAAGGATAAATGGAGCTTTCTTTTGACTAATTTAGTGGTGAAAGGCTAAATCAAGTTAGTGTTCGCGTTAATTTGGACTTTTGAACTTGTTCAACATTCCTTGTTGGCCAAAGTTACTACCACACTGTAATGACCACTCACCAAAATGACATCTTTTTGTTATTAAATACATGCAAATAATAAAACTGCATAAAAATGTAAATGTCTCTTACGTTTTCTTTTTGAAACAATTCATCCCAATGCATAGATATAGTTGAATTTGTTTTAGAATAATTTGTTTGTTTTATTTTTCTCACCCACCGAAAACTCCACCGGACTGCATCATCGAAAGTGTTGAATGAATAGATAAATATTTGGCACTTGAACGCACCACGGGCGGAGTCTGCGTTGCTTTGTACGCAAACGCGTCAAACGATGATGCGCCGTGTAGACACACGAGCGCGCGCGCGCATGGCGAGACTCCTCTGCGGCGCACTGACGAGCCCTTGAACATCACGCACGCAAAACACACCCACGACGCTTAGAAATGCTGTTGATACAAACCGCTAAAAGGTCATGACGCCACTGCAACGGCGTCGCATAATACTGACGTTGGAAGCGTGTGACGAAATGACATGACGCAACGAGGAATGAAGTCAACCGACCCGCGGACACCTCGGCGGCACCGCACGAGCGGCGACTCTCCGCCAAGCCACAAGCCCGGTGAAGGCGCTCGACGGGCGGCTGCACGTCTGCAGCTTGTGGGTCCTGCCACCCAATTAAAGTTTTATTTAGTTATTTTTTTAATAATATGTGGGGCGGGGGCCTTAAACGCATTGTCATTTTCATCGTCACCATAAGCAGCATCACGTATGCACAAACACTTACACTTGCATAGGTACAAAAACCACATTGATAAAACACCCAGTCTCACAAAAAAATCATTAAACACACAAAAAAAACAAAAACTCCTTTCTACACACACACACACACACCAAAATTCCATTTGGCCCATGAACTGTCCCTTCAGTTTTACAGCATGTCTCTTGGCTGCGCCGCTTGCGGCACGTGTATGCGGATGTTAAGAGAATTTTATTTTTATAGATTCCAACCTCTTTATGTTACCATGACAACCTAATCTTCCAGAGCCTTCACAATCAGTAGAGCAGGTAACCATGTAACTTCAGCTACATTAGCAATGAGTAAGTGCGATGCCATGTAAATTTCTAATTCAACCTCACAGGGTCAGAGTGCCGGCCCACAATGAAGAGAGAAAAAAAAAAAAAAGCACAGAATGCTTGAAGGGCAAATCAATGTTTTTGTTTTTTTAATGACATTATCGAAGCATAGATGCAATACTTGTGAAAAAGGTAGAAAAAACAGCGAGTCCTTCTCAATAAGTTAAACCTCTCTTGGCCCAAAGAGCCCTCAGGCCCGGCAAGCGAAACACAAGATTCCCGTAAAGCGTTTTCTTTTTTTTTTTTTTCAAATTTCAAATGACAAACGTAACAAACAAAAAACAAAAAGACAGAGTTAACGCATGTCATGAAATAAAAAGTGCATCTCCTCATGGGGGGGTTTGGAATAATAACTCGTTAAAAAAATAACAACATACAAGTTGCAAGTGGCTTATGTTACAGTCCTTCTGCATTTTTTTTTTCAAACTTCACAAGCATTCCTCATGAAACATTTGTCCACTAAAGAACAAGAAACTGAATAGTATTCAGGAAAAAAAAAAACAATCAAACAAAAAAAAAAAACATTTTGACATTTTGACATTTTGACATAATAACAACAAGAGACGAAAGTAATAAACAGTCCTGTACAAAGAGTTGGACCGTCAGACGACTGAAGAAAAAAAAAAAACAAAAACAAAAAAACAAGCAGTCGACTCCTTCCAGCTGAACTCTGCAACCAAACCTTTTAAGATCAAATAAGAAAACCTTTATTAGTCTCACAATGGAGAAATTCCCAATTTTTGTGGTGAATTCTGGCGCCCCCTGTTGGGAAAAATACACCACAACAAACTTTTCACAACAATCTGATCTTTGACTTACTTATTGTAACATTCCCCCCCACCGTCACTCAAAAAGCAAATGACAATGACGTTACTCACAGTAAATCTCGTTTTTTTTTTAATCCTTCTGAGGATTTTCTTCATTTATCCAGATTTTTTTAACAGCAGCTTTTGGCAGGAATATTTCAATTATATATATATATATATATATATATATATATATATAAAACATTATTTTTTTTAAGAATAATGTAAAAAGAAGTGCTTCCGCTTGAAAAAGATATTATCAACATTTGTTGTTCACAGATTAGAAATGGCTGGAGGGGTCGTCTACGATTGGAAACATTTTGCAATTTGCAGCAGGTCACTTCATTTTTTTTTTTTTTTAAATGAGTGGGACTTACTTGGCAGGTGCGAACGGCGGAGAGGTCGGGACGTCAGTCCAGTTGGTGCACCTCGTCCTGCATGACAGCCGAGGGCCGGCCCATGTCGCTCAGGCGTTTGGCCATGATGTCCCACTGGGGGGCCAAGGCTTTGGATTTAGTGCCTGTGATGCAGCGGGAAATACACATCTATCGTCATATTTGACTCAAATTTTTTTTTTGGGGGGGGGGGTAATAATCATCACTCATGTGTAGCCCTAAATGCCGCTGGACTTTAAAATGTGCCTATTTTTGAGGGAGTATAAGATAAAATAAAAAGTTGTACAAATCAAATTTAAAAATTGTAAAGTGACAACAAATTATTCCAACACGTAAATCATTTTTTGTTTTATGATGGCGAGAAGCCCAAATCAAAATCCCAATGACATTTCCATGAACTGCCCAATCCGAGCGAAGACGCCGGTTTGAGAATCGCTGCTATCGGGAGCAAATATTCTGCGAGCTCAAACCTCGAGGAGGATAGACGAGCAGCCTCCTCTGCGCCGTTACCATGACGACATGGACAGTCGCCTCCAGCTAAAGCAAGCGAGGCCAAAGCCGTCCTCTCCTCTCTTGATCTGTCAGTCTCTCTTCTCTCCCCCCACCTCCTTCAAATCCACTGGGGAGTGGGGGGGACGGTCAAAAATAGGACACAAGCACCGCTAACCAACACCCTACTTTCAAACTTTTAACACTTCACTGCTCCACCAGACATCTTGGGCCTTTCCAGCACTGTTTAAACGAAGAGTGATTGAAACAAAAAAAACACAAAGTCCCTGGCGGAGGCAATCAAAAGTGCCTCGAGAGTCCAATTAGCACACGTGCGTGCACACACACACACGTACACACACACGCCTGTCATTTTGGAGGAACTCACCATCCAATCCGTTGTGCTGTTCATAGCTGCGCTTTCCCAGGATGGTGGGGGAGCCGTTGTTCAGGATGGGGGAGGACTTGATGGGCGTCAGGCTGCCCGTGGAGATGGACGCCCCCCGGGCGGGTGCCTCCACTTTGGCTGGACGGGGATGTGCTTCTGTCAGCAGCAAAACAATTCCAAGCGTTCATTTTCATGTCAGCAGAGACGACTGGACGGTGCTTTGCTTTCCCTGCGCCTCACTTGAAAACCGAAAGTCAAACCCAACTTCGGGATGCTTCGGGAAATAAGCCGGCGGTGGGGAAAAAAAAAAAAAAAATCGCCTACCTAGGTATCGAACCACGGACTCGAGAGGTTTGCGTTCTGTTGGTTTGAGCGGCGAAGGCTTGCCCGGGTCTTTCTCCGGCAACCGCAGTGCACCTGTGGACATGTGACAGATTACAAATAAGACACTTTGGTGCTCCACAGAGTCCCCCCCCCCTGCTATACTTGCCGCCCACTTACACTGCAGATTTTTCGGCATATTTATAACGGGTTTTTTTAGGGTGTATTTACTGTAATGTCCTCGCATGTGGGAAAGGCGAGCCAGTCACCATTGCACCTTTCAGTCATTTACTGAATGCAAGGTGAAAAGTGGAACACAAACGATGAAGAGGAGCTGCTGTCAGCACCTGCTTAGCAGCTGCTTGAGCAGTCCGTTACCCTGTCTAATAGGAAAAAAATGTGCTTTCCCGCCGTCTTGTGGCACTGAGAGGCAATTACAAACCTTGAGCGGGCTTCGGGCGAAAAAAAACCCCAAACCAAATAAAATATATTCATTGAGGGAAAACGGCACTGGCTAGCATCGCTCTTTATAAAAACTCAAGGCATGAACGTATCAACTGTTGACGTCCCTCGAGAGAGCAGATTTTCACCGATGTCGAGTCGAGCGCGTCGTGTCTTACATTCAGCCTTGACGGCAGCTGTGTTGACTGGGAGGTAGGGGTGGCGGCCCAAGTAGCGGGGCTTGATGATGTCCTGGCAGAGGCGGCGCGCCACCCGCGTCAGGGCGCTGGTCTGCAGGTAGAAGGCCTGTCGCGTCTTGACGGCGAACTTGGGGCTGCCGCTGTGCCGCACAGGCATGCCGTGAGGGCTCTAAGTGCGACGCAGAGGAAGTCAGGCCTGCCGCGCCGCGCCATCGACTGCGTTAGGGGCGCGTACCATGCTGCTGCGGTTGGGGCCGGGTCGCTCGCCGTCCAGCCTGGTGGGCATCTTCAGCCCGCCGTACTTCTTCCAGTAAGTCCAGCAGGAGGCGCAGAGGCGACACTGCATGTTGGGAGGCCCCCACGAGTACCACTGGTAGGAACTGTTGGCTGCACAGACACGCGGCGACAATTTGTTAACCGCCTTTATTGACCTGGGGCGGGAATCATCCGGAGGCAAGAGGCGCAGGACTTACTGTAGCAGCTTTCACAGGCCCGCGCGAGTGGCGGCGGGTTCAGGCCTTGACCCGGCAGTCCCGGCGGTCCGGGTGCGGCGGCTCCGGCCGCGCCGTTGACCAGGGCCACCGGCTTTGGGTTGTTGCTGCTCAGCTGGTTGGGGTTTGGCTTGTTGCTGCAAGAAGGCGTTGTCGACAGGGTCGGGCGGCGTGAGCGCGCAAAGGCTTGGAACGCTGCTTCCAAACAATAACTTGGCCGCGAGGCCCGAATACAAATCCCGAACCTTGTCTTGAAACCGTAAACCACATTTGAGACCTTAATTGAGATCATTACAATCAACTCCAACTGTTTTTTTTTGAAACCCCAAATTGCAATACGAAGCCCACATCCATCATGTGAAACCATAAGCGAGGCTGAGAGTAAAACCTCACGTGAAACCGTAAATGCCTCTTGAAATCATACTTTGAAATCACAAACATTCTTCAATACCTTCACATAGGCTTGAAACCTAAACCCTGGAATCGAACCCTGGTTTGAAACAGCAACTCAGTCTTCAAGGCCTCATTTGAAACCCGAACGCTGCAGTGAAGCCATCGTTTCACAGCCTAACAGTGTCTTGGAACCGTAACACAGGCTTGAAACCCGATTTAGAAAATACAATCCTCTCTGGAAAACGTACTCTGAAATCCCCGCCTTTTTTGGAAACCCTAACACAAGCTTGAAACCCGAACTCTATATTCAAACAGTAACCCGGGCTTGAAAAGCTCATTTGAAACCCTGATCTTGCCTTGAAAGCCCAACCCTTTAAAAAATAATCATAAATAAATACAAATGTAATCCTGTCTTGAAATTTTACTGCGAATCCACAGACTTGAAGCCCTACTTTGAGAACCTAACGTGGCGATTTAACCCAGGCTTGGAACTTTATGTTGAAAATGCAATACAGGCTAAAAAAAAAAAAGAAAAACTACTTTAAGAGCCTAACTCTCTCTCTTGAAACCATAAACTCTGTTCAAAACCTTAAAATGGATCCCGAACCTCATCTTGAAACCCCTTTGTGAAATCCGACCCCTTTGAAACCCAAACTGTGTCTTGAAACCCTACTTTGAACCCCTAACCAAGCCTCGAAACTTACTCTGCTTCAAAATCCCATCATGAAACTTGAACCCAAACTTGAAACTTTAACACCGGCTCGAAAGTCGAACCCAAATTAGCAGTGTTGGAATAAACAAAAAACGCAGTGCTCGTGAGATTAAGGGGGATTTTTTTTTTTTTCCCCTGTGGCGTTCATAAGGTAGTATACTCACTAGTTGGGGATGTAGACCTGCTTTAACTTGCTTTCGGCCTCGGCTGCCTTTAATCGTTTCTGGAAGTCAGAAAGAGAGCAAGGCCGTTAAGTATTCATGAATAAGGCTTGTTTACCAGTACATCTTATTTTCATGAGCACATATCCCATTTTAGCAAAAATATTTTGATGTCGAGCAGTCTCACGTATAGACTCGACTCAAACAAAAATGCGGAGGGGCAAAGTGAGGCGAGAATGACTACGCGGCTTCCAGCGAGGTGCATCTGAAAATAGCTCCGTCCAACGCACGCCGTAAAATACAATCCAACTGTTCATGATCCATGTCGAAAGGGACTTTTTCTTTTTTCTTTTGGTTTTACCTGCTGCACATATCTGTCAGTGGTCTTCCACATGTAGTAATACTCGATGATGCTTGTCAGCGACTTCCAGGGTAACTGGGAGGGACAAAGAGGACAAAAAGTCAAACGTCTAAAGTATGACGGAGTCAAACGCAAGGTGGAGGCCCCACACCCACAATGCAAGTTGTGTTTATTTTGACGGAAGGCCAAGTCGTGAACCGGGGTGAGTGGCACCAACGGCAAGTGGCCACCAGGTGGCAGAGTGATGCACACAGATCACAACAGGGGAGGGGCTTTTTTTTTTTTTTTTTTTTGCTGGCACGCACCCAATTTGTTTTCAGAAATTCCACCGAAATAATACCAGGCACATTAGAAAAAAATGTAAAAATAAATGTCACATATAATAAACAATATTCAACATCATTGATTTTGAATATGAATTAAAAAATAAGAAAATAATATGCACGGGAAATACATTTTCACGTCGCATATTACATCGAAAAATAATCTAATATGAATGGATAAATTGTTTATTTTTTCATTTTATGATGTGCGTTTTACTGTATACCAAGAATAAAGATTTTATTATTGGGAGAGTTAAAATGCAGTTTTTGTTTTTTTTTCATTTCAATACTTTGCGACCATATTTTTGTTTATTGGGTTTCTTGTTTGTGTCCACCCGTCCCCTTTTCCATGGAAAAGTCACATTGGAGCGGCATCAGAGTTTTTCAAGATTTTGGGGGGTTAAAAATGTATTCTAGCCCCAGTGAATTATAGTGGACATCATTCATATATGAATATTCACTATCATCATGACGAGCGGGGATCCACTGTATTATAAATACATCAACTCAAATCAATCATCAAATCTAGTATGCATTTGCAATTTGGAGTTTGAATTTCCCCGCAGCGACTGATTAAGGAACAAGAACAATAGATTCATGAATTTGTACATGAAAAAAAAAAATAGGTTGGAAACATTTGAGCGAGCCCGTTTTTATTAGAAATTGATAGCTGCAGAAGAGGGTGCGCCAATCACAACAGTGAGTTGCGTACAGATTTATTTCTGCCTGTTATAGTGCTTAGTCAGCTCATCGTTTTATGGATTGCATCACTCATGGCTAGAAGACCTCTGCCATATTCTTGCATTTTAGTCAATGACAGCATAGTACATTCTACCAAAAATGTTTGGAAGCCAATTAGTGATTGGACATGATTTTGAGGTTCAATTCCAACTTGAAACGACGCCACGTTTGGCAACTCAAATAAGATTTCCTGAAAAGGAGTGATTTGGGAAATGTGTGGATTCTGCCCAAATAGCGCCAATGTTTGGAGCTCTGTATCAATGTGACGGACTATAGCTGGCGTCGAACAACTCGTCCATCCTGCGCACTCCAAATTAGAACTATTTGGCCTGAGCGGAGGTCCGTCGTCTTACCGCGTGCCAAGCTAGTAGCTTCTCGCCAATTTCATTTCATCGTAACTCGAGAAAGCGGCACACCGCCTACTCACGAAATCCTGCTGGATGTCCGTGAAGTCCTTGCCGTATTTCTCCAGCGCTTCCTCAAACAGGTTGGCCTCGGAGGCGCTCCACTCCTCCATCTCGTCGCGGCACAGAACGGGGCCTCCCTGGGGCACCAGCGCCGCGATGGCCCGTGTCACGTCGTAGCCCGTGGCGTGTAGAGTGTCCATGGCGTGGAACTAAAGAGCAAGAAAGATCAGCAAGTGAGTTCGTGAGATGAGGTGATGTTCACGCTGCAAACCGTATGCGACATTTGTGCTGATAGCAGTAATTCAGCCATGCAGACGGTTAATTGATTACACGTGGCAATGACCTCATCTTTCGTAGACGTGTCCATGAAATAAGGGGATGGAGGAACGTTACCTCATACCTCCAAAATATTTCTACCTCCTCCCACTACACTACTCTGGCGATGTGAGATGATAAAATGAGCCCCTACACACGGGACCATATTTCTTGCGTAAATACCGTGCTACGTGACTTATTTTTTTTCTGTGCACGTCATTCGACATCGTGCTTTGTGCGGATGTGTGTCACATCACGGACACGTTGCGTTCATGTCAGAAGTCGCAGCTGTTTTTGTAATGTGAACATGAAAAACATTGAAAAAGCGCATTTAGCAAAAAATATACGAATTCACGCTCAGTAGT
>CAAKHF010002656.1:13317-23875 GCA_901007745.1 Hippocampus kuda
ACGGGATCTACCCTTACCGGCACGCGCGCACACACACCCACGCTCTAACACACACACACACACACACACGCACACACACACACACACACTCGTGCAATGTTAGCACCTGGGTGGAGGAAGGATGGATAATTACGGCGTTTCCAATTACCCTATCCACCATTGGTACTGCCATAGGGCTTCACTTTGAGGTAGATTTGACAGATTTGAGCAGGTTTTCAACGTAGTCACACTGTAACAGTCTTGCCGTAAAGTTCTTGGGTGGCCCAAGTGTATAATATGAGGGATCTCTAGGCTAATATGGCCTTTAATCGACTACCCTTCTGGCCATATAACAATGTGGAAATGAAACACAGTCTCTTTAATTTGACAAATTCCAACTCTTATGTGGCAATTGGGAAATTTTGCTGATGACGTTAATTTGATGAACACTGTCAGTGAGTTACTAGCCTACAGGCATATGAGAAATCACAGTGGTTCCTGAAAATATGTAAAAATGAATGAATAAATCAAAAGGACACATTTCAATTGAAGATTTCAGTCGTATTTGTGAGCTGTCATAAATCCCACTGCACCTGCCATCTCCTCTCTCCTATCATGCCTACTCAATGGAAAGTCTTTTTTTTCTTTTTTAAATTGGCTAAGCATATTACCAAGAAAACCGATGCTAAATTTCAAGACATCGCCAGTGAAGCCTGTGGATTATGCAAGTTTCAAAATTTAACCAGTCATACTGTTCATTTTGTTTTTGTATATGGTTTCTTCAGTCTGAACACAAAGACAATATTTTTAACTACATGTGCTTAGGTTGCAAAAGTCAGTTGTCAATGGCAAGTATAAAAATGCGACCCATCTCAGTAGGGGAAATTGAGAATGGAAATATTATTATATTTTTTTACCTACATGAATTAAATATGTAAATTTACTATTAAACATTTTTAGTGGTGTGGTGTGTTCTCCTCGTTAATCAGACCTACAACCTAGTAGAGTTGCTCGACTTTCAAATATATCGATAATCATCTTTTATTGGAGTTCTATAACTTTGAAGGAAATACCACATTTACATTATAACCTACTGACAAGTTCATTCATATTGCAAGCAGATATTAGAACAGCAGTGTCAAACTCATTTTTGTCGGGGGCCACATTGTAGTTACGGTTTCGCTTGGAAGGCCGTTATGAGTTATGGTAAACCATATAAATTGTTTAATCCCCTCCACAAATTTCATACACTGCACACAACACATTGATGAATAACTAGTTTTAAAATCAGAAGTCAAAAATAAGAACTGTTATTGTGGATTACATCTGACGATATGAAATTTTGGTTTCGACTTGAGCAAGCGTCGTGGAACTTGACATGCTTGATTTGCTTTCGCGGGCCACATAAAATGATGTGGCAGGCCAAATCTGGCCCCCGGGCCTTGACTTTGACACCTGTGTATTTGAAGGTATGGAATGAATTTCCGATTGTTCAATAAAAATAAATCAATAAAAATGACATGCCACACCAAATTGTGAATTTGACAATCGAGATTTTTCCTCCCGCACAACAGTCAGTCCCATTATGTGTTCCAGCTGCCATAACAACTCAACTCAACTGTATTTATAGAGCACTTTCAAACAGCCATCACTGTATACAAAGTGCTGTACATGGAGCAATTTAACATATACAATAAACAGTAAAACAAATCGGTCATAAAGACAGTAGAAATCACCGAACAGTAAAAACAATGGTTTTGATGAGTCCAAGATCAATGAAAAGTCCAGGGCCCTAATGAAGACTACCTGGGGGCCCCTGAAGTGTTGACACATCCCAGCACCTGAGGGTCCGCACTGCTGTTGGCACTTTTTAATAAGTGCACAGATGCGGTTGCGCTTGATGATCTCATACCTGTAGATATAATCATGGAGATGTTTGTCTACCCCTTTTATAGATAAGAGCTTTCCTCGACCAGTGGTCACTCCCGAGGACCAGGTGGTTATGAGGAATGAAGAAGCTGTGTTCCACTGCCAGTTCACGGCCGTGCCGCCTCCTGCTCTGGAATGGTACCACGAAAGCGAGCTGCTGGTCAATAAAACTCGGTAAATCCTGATTACAATATCCCTTTTTTTTCCCTGGAAATATGTCCCCTCCTGTTGCCACATTGCTCCCTGGCCTTACCTCACGATTCTTCCTTATATGCATCAGCTCTACTTGTTTTACTGCCTAGCTGTGGTGCATTCCCTTGAGACCTATAAGCTGGAACCCTTGAGTCATACTTTCAGCTTCCATTTTGATGTGCAGCTCAGGCTGGAGCTGAATTGCACATTAAGGAATGTTATTACGGAAACGCTGTAAAGTTCCTTTGAAATCTGCTGTATTTCATTTTAACATGGGTGTTCTCTCTAGCCTATCACAAGAGCCTTCCAGTGTTCACACACTGAGCGGAAAAATAGAGTTCAAGCTGCAATCAGTTTACCAGCATGTCCCCTAGAAAGCTTTCGATCATATGTGTCAACCAGCAAGCCTGCGGCCAGCTGTGGTTAAAAAGAAAAAAAAATCTGTCCTGCTGGGTGATTTAAGTTTTTTAATAATTATGGTCAGTTTATGTTCCTCACGGTTCGCTGCACAAGAGTCACAAGCAGATGGGACACACTGCACTGTTGCTGCTGCCTGACTTGAAAATATCTGTAGCGGCCACACCGAACGTCACACAGAGCCACTGCAGCTGTCTTTGAAATGCATGTGACCATAAACAGAGTCACTTTTTGGGTTGAAATTTACAGACCTGCATGGCGGTTTGCTACAGCTGCCTGTGTTTAAATGAGAAATGAATGAGGCTTCGAGTCGTCCGCTCATGGTTTATTAGTCATGTCAGCCCTGCAGAAAATGTGATTCGGGTTGTCAACATGGTGTGCAATATTGCCTCCCCTATTCATTGCAGTGTCTACTTGCAGATGATCACATCACCAAGGTAGTGGTGACTTGGCTGTGTGAATATTAACACTCAAACCAGGGCTTCAGACTGCCCTAAATGGGGGCATTTTGCTGCAAAATTTTTCAACAGTGCCAATTTTTTACAGATTTTTTAAAAATTATTATTTTTATTTACTGTTTTTAAACAGACTTCTGCTCTGCACTTCTGCCCATTTATCAGTAATGCAGTGAACATGAAAGGCGTGAATTTACTTTGCAAGTTTTTGTTCTGTGTGCGCTCCTACATGTTCTACTTTTCACCCGTAAAATTTCAGGTTAGGAGCCACCCGGCTCATAGTAAAAAAATAAATAAAGTGAAAATACTCTGGAGCCCAGCAAACAGTCAAGAGTAAGGGCTTCAAGTAGCCTGTGTAATGTTTATTGATCAGGTCAGAATGATGCATTCATGTGTCATCAGTTCAGCAACTCATCCCAGTCTTGCTTTGTGTACATAAAAGAAAATTAATTTAATCAACAATATGGCCACAGGGCAATTTTGCAAGTATGACAACTTTTCCCTGGAGGCAGATAACCGATAGCGCTTCTAAGTATATATTTTATGTTGCTATGAAAACTGCAGTCTTTAATATATTGTCCAGTGAAGACACACTTGCTTGAAGTCACAGAGCTTGCTTTCATCCTGCTTTTTGAACAGAGATGACATGACACTGACATTGCTGTGTGTTGGGTTCCTGCCACTCCCTCGCTTAGCCACCCCAGATGTGGACAGCCTGTAATTAATTCTCACCCTGTCCGTCACTGCCATTGAATGACTGTTTAGCCAGAGGTCAGCCTGGGCCATTAAGATGGGGCCTCCACCGTCACGAGACGTTTTAAAAATAGCTTGCTATGTAGGACACTTATTCGTGTGCTGTGCAGAGGTACTTTATTTGCCTTAATTACAACTAACTTGGTGCACCAGATGTTTCCCTGGATCAGTATGCTTCGGAAACACGCCAGATCCCTGGTACCCATTACACTGTGCAGTTGGGCTGCTGGTGCAGATTATGGTACACTGGTTGCGTGAAGAATGATTGAGCGGGGAAATATGAGGGTTTGTTTTCTCTCCAGTGTGTTCCTGCTGTCCAACGGGTCACTGCTCATCACCCAGGTCAAACCCAGGAACACAGGCAATTACAAGTGTGTTGGGCGTGGTGTCAGCGGCTCACAAGTCACACATGTGGCTTCCCTACTTATAGCAGGTACATACACACACACACACACACACACACACACACACACACACACACACACACTCAGGTGTACGTGCACACATACCCACGCACATCCATATTTGCAGCTGTTGAGCTGCTTGGAGATAAACGCCTCAGCCTATTGTTTTATCTGAGTGTGTGATATCATTTGTTACATTACCGCTCTTCCTTCTGTTGGCTCTTTCACAAAGAGCCATATCTCACCAGATAATCACATTTGCTTATCAATATCCGGCCCAGCTGTATCTTCCTCACTCGGAAGATGCCAAAACACTTCACTTCTTTCTCTTCGTGTGTTTTGCCTATCACGTTTAAGCTGATCACAACATCACGTGGAAATTAGTGTATAATAACAGATGACATTCCCTTATGAGATTAAGAATTTATACCTTTCAGGTAATCAAAATCTTCCCAGCCAAAATGAAACTGCTTTTTTATTGACCTGGTGGACTTCATCTACTCAAAATAGTAGTAAAGAGAGGCACTTATTACAAAGCATGTAGAAATCAACAATTTTTCACTACAAATACATCGTGCATTATCAATTGATATATGTCCGCTTGGATATATTGTTCATGCTTCTAATGCCATTCTAGTTTTAAAATGGTGAGAAACCTGCTTTTAGTATTCTTGTGATGTATAAATTGCTTTACCTTAGTCATTGATTTTTTTCAATGCTAATAGATTGTCTCTTTGGGAATACAAATCTGCATGATGAGTACCAATATTTGAGATTACAAAGGATGTCCCAGTCGCTTTTTTTGCACCGCAGTCCGAGTCCAAGTCAGTTGATTTGAATACAGTACCCACCTACCTCTGCAATGCAGTGTGATTAAGAAGAAGAAAAAAGATCACATCCAAATTGTCTCAATTATCCCCCCCCCAAACAAAGATATCCCAAGATGATACCTTTTACATGACATAAAAAAAACAAACTGAAAAATCCAATCTTTTTCATCCGATACTGATCAGCTGGATATCATGTGATTGGCCCAGATTTCCGATCATGTGGTTGGATCGAGACAACCCAAGAAATTGCATTATGTAATGAACCCGCGGAGAACAAAAACTGCATGGCTCAACAGTGCAGAGACGAGAGTCAAAACATTGTCTAGACACATAACGCCTATTATACGACGTAGCCCATAATGATGTCCGTTGAGCTCTGAACAGTACCACCAAAAAAGTTTCAATGGCTGTTGCAGTTTAAAGTCAGGCCAAGCTGTGTACTAGTCAGACTGTCTTGCAAGTGCATGCAAGTCAAATATTTTGAACCCGCTGAAGGCAGGAATTTCTTTCTTTTAACTATCCCGAGGGACTTCCCCCCCACTCCAAACTCTATTTTTTTGGGTTAAATGAAATCCGACTGCATCCACAGTTTTAGCCCAGTGAACCGCAGCTCCATTTAAATACCTTAATTCACCTAATCTGATGGTAATCCCTGCAAGCATTAAAGGGGCTTGTGTCACAATAGAAGTCATTATTTGGTGACAAGTTTAAACAGTCTCTCCATCATAGTTCCACTTCCACCTCCTTCATTTCACCGCCCACCCCTCCTTCTTTCCCAGCTCAGCCTCTCTTTCATCTGCTAAAATATGTACGTTTTCCCTCTGTTCGTATTCAACTGATTCCGATCATTGGCTGTAAAAGGTTGGAGCCGGTGACCAACTTGGGTCTCCTTGGCCAAAAAAGTTTGAATGATTGATATAATCAGCCATAATGTAAAATACATGATATATAGTGAGGTCTTGTGAGTCTTTGTAGCAGATTACCCTCCATTGATTGTATAGCTGCTGACAACTTTTGGTATGGCTCACCTCACAAAGACCCTTGTTAATTTAATTCCCTTACTTAAAACAACCTATATTGTCAGTCTCCTACTGTTGCCTTTGTTCCACATAATACTAGGGGGAGAGATTTGAGTTTTATTTAAAATACCGACAACCTGTCAACAGATCTGTGAGCTAAATCTTGTTGTGTGCACATGCACTCGATGTATGGTATTCAAAATCTAATCAAAAGACAGTTTTATGATTCTCAATCACCAAATTAAAATGACTGGAATTTCACAGCTATGTTTCCTTCACCTCTTTTCTCCACACCACAGAGATTGATGACATGATGCCCAAGATGTCAAAGGTTTTCACAGCGGACACCCTGCAGCGGGTTCCTTGCAACGCCCCACGTGGACGACCCCAGCCCGAAGTCTGGTGGGAGAGGCGAGGTCAGCGGGTGCCCACAGAGGGACGAGTGTACCAGGATGGATCGGATCTGGTCTTCAGCCCAACGGAGGCGGGCGATTCCGGAGTCTACACCTGCATAGCTCAAAACAAGGCAGGCCGCAGGACACAAGAAGTTACATTCACTGTGGCCAGTGAGTCCAAAACAACTTCAAATACATAACACATTTATTCACAATTATTTGTATTATTATTCTTATTTTTTTAAGAAATAAGAGTCACATAGTCAAGGGTAATTCAGTACGTTTTTCTGATGCTACTTTCTGTTTTGGCACTGCCAGCCGTCCGTACAGTTTGAAGCAGAAACAATTAAAGAAGTCAAATGTCCTCTGTCCTGTCCAATACAGTGATCCCTCACTACTTCGCGGTTCGTTTATCGCGGGTTCAGTGCATCACAGATTTTTTCAAACATATTTTTTACATATACATGGAGTACAGTACTGTATATGTTTCTCTATGTGACTCGCTGTTGTTTTGCAGCTTCTCGCGGACCGTTTGCGGACTTTAAAAAAAAAAAATTTTTTTACCTGTTTATGTTAATTGGACGCTACTTCGCGGATTTTCGTTTATCGCCGGTGGTTTTGGTCCCCATTAACCGCGATAAACGAGGGATTACTGTATGTGCATTACAATCAAATAAATCACATCTGCCAATACATTTATAATACATGCCAGATTTTGAAATGCAGGGCATATACAAAACACAATACAAATAATATGTTTTTTTATGACTCCAGCAAAATATTCAAAGTGCATACATAATGCTTATCTTGGAACAGCACAACTCTTTGTTGTTTCCCTTTGTGTTATGCTGATAATTAGTGGCAGTAAGTCAAGCGAAGTTGTCTGCACAAGGTTCCTGTCATGCAGTTGATTACTTGGCTGTTACAATTATACTGCATGTGTGAGAGGGACTATAAAATGTCCTCGTGATATACACGTGTGTTCTCCTGCAGCCGCCCCTGTGTGGGTAACAAGGCCCCAAGACAGTCGTTTGGAAGAAGGTAAACCAGGTTATCTGCACTGTCACGCCAAAGCAACTCCTGAACCTGAGGTCACATGGCTTCGCAACAACATCATGATTACAGCAGAGGTCAGTTGTCATGGTCGCATTCCACACTGGCCTGTGTGAGGGCTCCTTTTGAGGCTTTGGAGATAGGTGGATATTTGCAGGCTGGCAAGCTGTTTACCTTATTACTTGTTACCCCGGTCATTTTCTTGCTGCCATTAAGATAAAAATAGATCGTAAATACACGCACAAAAAAGGAGAGCTCATTTTTCCACAATGTCGGACACATTTCTAGACAATTTAACTGGGCTTTTCTTGAACATTTCTTGCCAGGACTCCCGTTTTAAACTATTCCCGAACGGCACACTGAGGATCAACAGCGTCGAGGTGTACGACGGACAGATGTACGGCTGTGAGACCAAAACCGTGGGTGGTCGACTATCTGGCCAGGCCAGAGTCACCGTGCTGGGTAAGACGGCGAGATTTATTTGAGCGAAGTGTGTTTGGAGTCATTCCAAAAAAGATCAGTGATACAGAACTCAGAGAAAATCTAAAACAAATGTGGTCTTGCCTTTGGGCCCGTGTGTGTGTGTTTCTTAAAATAGGAAGAGCTAGAGGACACCCACAGAGGTGTTGAACATGTACAGCAGCTTTAGTCTGACCTCCATTGTAACACTTTTTTTTTTCCTCTAAGATGAATGCTTGTGCGGATGATCTGATGTGTCATTGTTATGTCTGGAAGCTTTCTCTATTTATAAGATGCTCATCTCTGATACTTTTTAGTTCTATACGAGCACATTGTGCACAGGTTCTCAGGTGTGCTTTAATCGTTAAGGTGTATTTTCAAGGTACAAAAAGCAGTGAGAGTTTGATTAAAGCACCTCGTTTGAATGTGTTGTGTTTGAAATGGTAACTGTTGTTCGCAACAGCTAACTCATGACTGCCGTACATTTTTGTGTGTATGTTTTCGCTATATATTTCCATAATATTGGCCAAAAAGTGTTCATTTGATTTTGTTGAATTATTAATATTTCAGAGTTCAAAAGGGACTGTTCAGAACGTAAAAATGGTCATGTTTAATGAAAGAAATTTGTCACTGATTTAAGGTGCAGCGATTTTGAAAATGCTTGAAACATGCTGAATCAGCTTGACATGCTTTCCTACTTCCCCTTTGTGCCAACCATGAGTGTAATACAGGTGTTTGCGTGCGTGCGTGCGTGCGTGCGTGCGTATGTGTGTGTGTGTTTTGTTTTGACTTGTTTCAGAGAAGCTCAAGTTTACCCCAACGCCACAACCCTCCCAGTGCCTGGAGCTGGATAACGAGATCACCATCCAGTGCTCAGCTAAAGGCAGAGAAAGTCCCACCATCCGTTGGACTAAAACAGGTGTGCTCGAAGATCTCACTACCCAACTCGTGTCAAAATGGAAAATTCAGCTGAAGACAGGACAGCGATGATAATTGCCTCCATTTGTCCCAGTTCACTATCACTTATCAAGCTTTCAGGAAATGGAACAAAATGTAGCTCTCAGACATACATTTATGCACTCAAACTTACAAGCAAGGAATTGCAAGTCCTCCCCCATGCCTGTCTGGGTTTTCTCAATGTACAAGTCTTCTTCACAGATGAACAAGGAGATGCTTTTAAGTGTATATAAATCTAGCGATTGTGAATGATGCCTGAAATGCAGTCATCTCTGACCCAATGAGCGTCATCAATTGTTTGCATCGCAGCTGTAGTATGAGTGAAAATGAAGACAAATTCATTCGTTTTTGATGTCCCCTGTCTTCTGTCGCCCCCTGCAGACGGAGGAGACCTTCCACCCCATGTGGACCAGAAAAACGGCCAACTTCACTTCTCCAAAGTCACCCGCAGTGACGCGGGCAATTACACCTGCATCGCCTCCAACAGCCTCCAGGGGGAGATCAGAGCTTTGGTGTCCCTCACAGTGGCAGGTATAATGCTCCTTCATTATTGTGCAAGCAGGGAGCTTGAAGAGAACTTGGCACGACCACATTAGTCACCACTCCTATGTTGCAAGTGGTTGTGGTTTCCAGTATATTTGAGGGTGCTTTCATGAGGAAACCTTCATTGATCATTATCAATAAGCGGCAATATTTACTGGCTCTTGGTGGTCTTTTTACAGCCTAGTAATGAATTACATTTGGCCACCAGAGTGTGACTGCGAGCAACCACAGCTGCCACAGCCTTTTAGTTTGTGCCCGCATGAAAACTAAGAGTAACTTAAGATAATGTATTGTGTATGTGTGTGTGTGTCTGTGTCTTCATGTGCACTGTTAGTGTACATTCGCTTTAAAGTGGAGCCTGAGAATACGACAGTGTACCAGGGCCACACGGCGATACTACATTGCCAGGCCAGCGGCAACCCTGAGCCTCATATCCACTGGATGGTGAAAGACAAGACGCTGGACATCAGTAAGAACAGAAGGTAACTACAATCAGCAACTTAGGAGAGCTACTTTAATCTTTGCATCTTTATAAATCATGATGGATAATGTTTGGACAATCAGAAGGATCGGCTTTCCTGATTCCTTTCGCAAAGTGATCTCATTTTATGGTCTCAAAGTACAGATTAGTATTCAAACGTGGAACAATAATTACTTAATGGACAGTGCATCAAATGGAGGCTTTAATCTACATTCACCAACAAAATATCAAAACATTTAAAACATTTCGTAGATGTCCTAATATATGGTCTCTGACATTCTTTAGTCAAAATAAACCAATGAAACACTGGTCAATGGCAAAGATGAATCAGAGAGGGCTTTATGTGTCCCTTAAACGTATTTTTGATGCTGATTTTTTTTTTAATTGTGTCTTTTTTTTCGAGCACTTTGGGTTTTCGAGAAATGTTCATGTTTGACCTATAAAATATTGCATAATATTGATTTTACCATATGTTGTAATTGATAGCTATGATGTTTCAGAAAAAAAATCGACCTGTTGCTGAACCTAAGCTTTAATTTATAAATATTACTAAATATATTATGTTCTTGTTCTTCTTATTATTATTCTTAGTCTTGTTGTTATGAAAAGCTGATGCTAGAGAAAAAAATGAGGGTTGGAATCAGCACAAAAAAATCCTCGAGAAAAGTTGACTTGCATCTCTAATTAAAAAG
>CAAKHF010002656.1:24214-40153 GCA_901007745.1 Hippocampus kuda
GGCTTTAATCTACATTCACCAACAAAATATCAAAACATTTAAAACATTTCGTAGATGTCCTAATATATGGTCTCTGACATTCTTTAGTCAAAATAAACCAATGAAACACTGGTCAATGGCAAAGATGAATCAGAGTCAGAGAGGGCTTTATGTGTCCCTTAAACGTATTTTTGATGCTGATTTTTTTTTTTGTGTCTTTTTTTTTCGAGCACTTCGGGTTTTCGAGAAATGTTCATGTTTGACCTATAAAATATTGCATAATATTGATTTTACCATATGTTGTAATTGGCGGCCCGGTAGTCCAGTGGTTAGCACGTCGACTTCACAGTGCAGAGGTACCGGGTTCGATTCCAACTCCGGCCTCCCTGTGTGGAGTTTGCATGTTCTCCCCGGGCCTGCGTGGGTTTTCTCCGGGCGCTCCGGTTTCCTCCCACATTCCAAAAAAAAAAACATGCATGGCAGGCTGATTGAACACTCTAAATTGTCCCTAGGTGTGAGTGCAGGCGTGCATGGTTGTTTGTCTCTGTGTGCCCTGCGATTGGCTGGCAACCAATTCTGGGTGTGTCCCGCCTACTGCCCGAAGACAGCTGGGATAGGCTCCAGCACCCCCCGCGACCCTAATGAGGATGAAGCGGTTCGGAAGATGAATGAATGTTGTAATTGATAGCTATGATGTTTCAAAAAAAAAAAATCGACCTGTTGCTGAACCTAAGCTTTAATTTATAAATATTACTAAATATATTATGTTCTTGTTCTTCTTATTATTATTCTTAGTCTTGTTGTTATTGTTGTTATGAAAAGCTGATGCTCGAGAAAAAAATGTGGGTTGGAATCAGCACAAAAAAATCCTCGAGAAAAGTTGACTTGCATCTCTAATTAAAAAGAATCATTAAAATTGTTTTCACCAGAGAAATTACTATACACTTACTACCTTTGCGACATTGTTGTTCAAATCACACCATTTTGACAGTTGTGCTAATGCAAATGCCGATTAGCGAGCGGCTACTGATCATTGCCAATCTCGTGACTTTGTCCACTATACTTAAAGGCTTCAAATCTTGAGTGCCTTCTCTCCCAACTAGGGACTATTCAAAACAAAAGTGATAAGCAATAAATCTAGTGGCTTCTTGTGGTGTAACTGGGGACTTCTGAAGACAGTGAGACTCCCTCCAGAGAAAGATATGTTCACTCCTTTGAGTCCAGCCTGCAAAAATAGAGCGTGTGTGAAACATTTTACCATATACAGTACACCCCATTATCCACTCGCTGTCTCAATACACTCATCTCCATTTTTGAAAAATAGTTGATCTGAATGCAATGGATTGAAAGTTAACAGGATCCTCTAGAATGGTGCAAAAGATTGTTTCCTCAAAATTGTCATTCCGTCTCTCAGGATCCAGAAGATGCCCAATGGTTCCCTTGTGATTGCAGACGTCACAACAGATAACACAGGCAGATATACTTGTGTGGCTGGAAACAGCTGCAGCATCAAAGACCGCGTGGCTCAGCTGTATGTCGTTGGTAAGTTGCGTATACACACACACACACATACACACACACACATGCCCGCACACAGTGGACACAAGGGACAACTCAGTAAGCCTTCCAAATAATCCTCCTGCCAACCACCTTGGCAGGTTAAACATCATGGCTACTTGTGTTCCACTACAGTTGTCACTGGGGTGATGGAACTGGGCAGGTAGATCTAATACCGTTTTGTCTCTTGTATGTTGTCTGAAGCTTCAATATACAGTCACCCTTTCATTAAAACTGTCTGTTAGAGAAACCCAAATACAGTCACACTTCCCACTCCCAATTTCCACCGGATAAGAGGATAATGCTCCAGTATAGATTCTTAAGAGACAAATGGATACTCTGGGACTTCATTTATTTATTATTGATGTCTGCACCCCACAGATAAACCTGCCCAGACGCATGACGAAGACGAGGACAGAGCGCCCTACAAGATGATTCAAACTATCGGCCTGTCTGTGGGGGCGGCTGTGGCGTACATCATCGTGGTGCTCGGCCTCATGTTCTACTGCAAAAAGAGGCGCAACGCCAAAAGGCAGCACAAGCGTCCAGATGGAGAGGAGCCAGAGATGGAGTGCCTCAATGGTATGCCTCTATGATAGAGACAAATGTTTTGACCTTTGTTGTTTTATGATGCCAGGCCTTCTCAAACAGGGGTATAAAGCATTGCACTGGAAAATGCGAACTTAGATTTGGCTATTGTTGTTGGAATTTACTGTGTACATTACTCTTTTTCCTAAGAGAATAAGGTAGAGGTGGTACTCTTTCACATTTTCAAAGCATAATAGATTTCTTGGGGTGCAGGCATACAGATGTTTGGCAATTCCTGGATTTCCTCCTCTTCATTTTCTTCAGATTTGAGACGTAAAAGTCTTTGCCGCCATCAAGTGTTCATTCGGTGAACTCCAGTGAAAAGAAAATATGAAGTCTATTGGAGTAAAAATACACTGATGAAGTTCAATGAATTACAATTTTATGGAGTGATAAATTTATCTCGTTCAGTTGAATAAAATCGACTTACTGAAATCAATTTCCTTTCTTACGGTATTCATTTCCGTTGCACCTGTATGGGGATTTGTTTTCATCAGTGTCTTTTTTCCCCTACTTTCTCTTGTATGTTTATCCAACTCTCCTATGTGATGGGTTTCTTCCTCACAATGATGTTATTGTCAAAAATCAAAGAAAAGAATGTCCATCCATTCATTTTCCACACCGCTTCTCCTCAAGAAAAAATTCACTTTAATTAGTTAATTGTAACATATTCATTACCATCGAAACATGTTGGGGATCAGCTGTCCAGATGAAGCTGTATTGGTAAACCACAGCTTTGACCCAGGTTTCGCTCTTGACAGCAATTAAAACTAAACATGAAAAGCTTCCCTTTCATATGTGAAACCACATTAGATCAAGTTGTAATTTGTGTTGCTTAAGAAGGATCTCATTACATTGTGTCGCCATGAGAAATTTGGGCCTGGAGCAGTTAACGTCATTGATCCCTGAAGGTGACAAATGTCCATGCTTTGATGTTACTTGTATGCCACACTCTCCCACTGTTCTTACTTATACATACAGTATGCATATCTAAAATGCAAACATCTTCATATTGCATGGCTGCACTTATCTGAGCGCCCACATTTTCGAAAACGTTTTTGAAATTGTCCTAGCCATAATGTGTTGCGTCTGTCAAGGAGGGGCTGTTCAACAAAATGGCCACACCGCCACTGAGATCCAAGAAGAGGTGGCACTCACCAACATGGGTACCATGGCAACAACCGAGAAGCGCCACAGCCACGTTAACAGCGACAAGCTGCACTTCCCCCGAGCAAACCTGCAGACGATCACTACCTTAGGTAACTTAAGTTCACTTGCTGGATGCAAACAGTGAAGAAACCAAGCTGCTGTTGCTGCGGTTAGCACACTGTGACGTGCGATGCAGGCAAAGGAGAGTTTGGCGAGGTGCTGCTGTCCAAAGCCAAGGGCATCGACGAGAGGGAGGAGGAAACGGTGGTGCTGGTGAAGAGCCTCCAGACTCGAGACGAGCAGCTTCAGCTCGACTTCCGGCGGGAAGCGGAAATGTTCGGCAAGCTCAGCCACCCCAACGTGGTCCGCCTGCTGGGTCTGTGCAGAGAAGCCGAGCCCCACTACATGGTTCTGGAGTACTATGACCTGGTAAGCTTAACTAAAAGAAGCTAGTCGATGGTCCAGGAGGACTTTCTGCTTCACTCGTGTTTAAACGTATTCTCGCTTTTGTCAAACCAGGGAGATTTAAAGCAGTTCCTGAGGATTTCCAAAAACAAAGACGAGAAAGTGAAATCTCAGCCTCTCAGCACCAAGACCAAAGTAAGTGTTCCGGATAAACATTGTGACCCCAATTTTCCTGAAAACTCACATTTGATCCTTAAAACTGCCTCTCATAAGTGACACTTGGAAGATAAAAGTTGATTTAAAAAAAAAGTCAATGTTTCGTTTTGTTGAGTGTGGATAAAGTAGGTACTTTGCATCGTTAAACACTACTACCAGTAAATTTGATGCCTTCAATTTGATTAAAAAGGTCTTCCAAAAACCAAAACATAAAGGATACAGTATTTTAAAAAATAAAATGAAAAAAAAATACACTTGCTACACCCATAACAAAAAAATTACGTCAGCTCAGCTCACAATCTAACCAGACAGAGGAACATGAAATTGAAATAAATGTACATTAAAAATGATCAGCACTTAAAGGTAAAGTAGTTGAGGAAAATAAAATTCAAGATGGAACATGGCCACAATTAAAAAGAAAATGACATAAATAAACAACTTGGTCCATAAAATTATATAAAAGACATACAGGTCTGATAAGACTCTGACATGCACCTTACAATAACATAAAATAAAGTGAAATGAAGTATGATCATCAGTAAAGGTAAGTGAGTTTTTTAATGACTGCACATATTTAGTTGAAATCTATCCATCCATTTATTTTCCGATCCGCTTTAGCCTCACGAGGGTTGCGGGCATGCTGGAGCCAATCCCAGCTGTCTTCAGGCAGTAGGCGGGGGACACCCTGAATCGGTTGCCAGCCAATTGCAGGGCACACACAGACGAACAACCATCCGCGCTCACACTCACACCAAGGGACAATTTTGAGTGTTCAATCAGCCTGCCATGCATGTTTTTGGAATGTGGGAGGAAACCGGAGTACCTGGAGAACACCCACGCAGGCCCGGGGAGAACATGCAAACGCCACACAGGGAGGCCGGCGCTAGAATTGAACCTGGTACCTCTGCACTGTGAGGTCGACGCGCTAACCACTGGACCACCGGGCCGCCAGTTGTAATCTATTGAATAGAAAATGGCACCCCACGTTAACTGTCAATAATTTGAATCTTACAGTTACTGGTTCATAGTATTTTGTCATCGACATGTACACTGTGATCACAAGCGCCACATCAAATAAAGGCTTGAAACTTTCCTCTCCGCAGGTTTCCATCTGTGCCCAAGTAGCTCACGGGATGGAGCATCTGTCCAATCACCGCTTTGTTCACAAAGACCTGGCGGCCCGAAACTGCCTTGTCAGCAGTCAGCGACGCGTCAAAGTGTCATCGCTCAGCCTCAGCAAAGACGTTTACAAAAGGTCAGATAAATTACTACCAAGAATCTGATGTAGGTGTCATGACTGCTAACGGTGCTTGTTCTTTGTGCGTGTACAGTGAGTACTATCGCTACAGACAAGCATGGATCCCCCTGCGCTGGCTCCCGTCAGAGTCTGTGTTTGAGGACGACTTCTCCACCAAGTCTGACGTTTGGGCCTTCGGCGTGCTCATGTGGGAGGTGTTCAGTCACGGGGAAATGCCGTACACCAAACTTGGAGACAACGAAGTGCTGGAAGGTCGGTATCGGCTTTGTTTTTGTGACGTTGTGCCACTGTAATATTACTTCGACCTATCTGCATACTCTACATGAAGCTTTTTTTTTTCATGGTTTTATTGTCGTGCTTTCAGGGTTAGACACATCATTAAATGTATTTCCTTATTTTCCATTACTTATATTTTAAAACGGCCCTAATGGGGACAAACAACATAGAAAATGGATAGATTGATATTTACACAGCCATAATTGTCTATTCAACCCGCTGTCTAATGTAATCCAAACATCACCCCTTGTGTGTGGCCCCTTCCCCTTGCAGGCCTGCAGACCGGCAAGCTGAAGCTGCCCCCCCCAGAAGGATGCCCCTCCAAAATGTACAAGCTGATGGTCAGCTGCTGGGCCCCCAGCCTCAAGGAGCGCCCCTCCTTCAGTGACATCGTCCACAGCCTGGGAGAGCCGCCCTCTGACAGCAAAGTGTGAGACATCAAAAAAGGGGAATGCCCTTTCCCCTACCAATAAAGACAGCAATGTCTGACATTTCAGGGAACAAGAGTTTTAAATATGCATTTCAGACATTTTAGAAAACAGGTCTGGAGGAGTTTGCCATTTCAGTGGATGCACGCTCATTCTTCATTTTAATTTTTTTTTTTTTTTTTTTTTTAATGAATGACTACTTGGGGCTAGCGCCGTGAATTTAGTTTGCCTTAAACGCAACATGGATGATCACCCAGTTCAACTTCCCGTCTGTGTGAACTCTGAGATTCTTCACGAACTCGGTGCCTCTATTTGTGCGCACACACACAGACACATCCAGATCAAATCCGAACCAGCCAAGCACAATCTGTCAAACAAAGTATCCATTTTAAGTGGCTCCAAACCAACGTCTGTCTTTGAACCCATCCTCCAGTCAGCTGCATCCTCAATCAGTCCTCATCATCACCTCCAACCATATGGTTATGTGAAGTGTGCGCGCGTGCGTGTGGACTCTGTAAGTTCCAGAATGTGCAGTTGTTCGCATGAACTGTTACACTTGTGATGTTCAACATGAGCTGATGTTTTTGTTTTTTTAAAAAAAAAAACAAGCCTGTTACAATGATGAAGAAAAAAAAAAGGATCTTTTTTAGTATTCACCCAAGTAATGGTAAGACTGTTCCAATGGAAATTTTGTATATTTTAATGAGCGTGTTTTGTTCTTGTATTAACCTTGAGGTGCGTGCTCCCGGTGTACCATCCTAACATGTAAACTTGTGATGGTGTCCAAATAGCAGAAATCAATTCCGAGTATGTTTAACTTGCGACATGCTTCTTTGCAGAGGTCCAGTGACAATTGCCCTCTGCGCCCGTTTTTTTCTGTGTGCAATGTTGCAAAAGGGGGACCAGTGTACATAATGTTAGAGGCCTTGCACTAACTTTTCCGAAAACATCCCTCTTTGTCTCCATGCAGGTGCCTGTTTATTTATAATGAAGGTCCTGTGTTGTGTTGTTTGTTTTATATTGGTTTATAGTAGGAAACCCTAAGGTCCAAACCCAATTCCAATGAAGTTGGAACATTGTATTCAACAAATAAAAAAAGAATACAATGATTTGCAAATCCTGTTCATCCTATTTCTAAATTAATGATTGTTTGCTAAACATAATAAGGTTGATCAGTTTGAACATTGCATATCCTGTCATAGTAATGTATTCAATTAAATATTGGTCGAACATGATTTGCAAATCATTTTATTCTGTTTCTATTTATGTTCAACACAACATCCCAACTTCAGTGGAATTGGGGTTTGTACTTGTGCTATATGTTTGTTGTCATGATCCAGCTCAGTGTGTGTATAGCCTGGCCTAGCAACGAACATACTAACACAAAGTACAAAAAAGATGGTCAAAAGGGTGACTGCTGGTCACCAGTACTTAAGTGCCTGGTAAATGAAGGATTATTGAAAAATGCTTCACTTTTATTCTTTTTTTTTAATTCTTATTTTTAATTTTTTTTTTACATGACTCAAATGCTTTTGTTCATAAAATTGTTTTTTTTTACGATGTGTTAGTGTAATGTTTCTACGAATGCTAGACACTCACATGTAGACTTTAAAAAAACTGCTTCAGCGAAATTCCACCATTATGTATGGATATATACACAAGTATATTGACTGCTGTCAATAAAGGTTCACAGTGTTTTTACCCGATTAGTTGTTTTAAACGGTTGTATTTTTCGCAACCTGCAAGTGATGTAAGAAAAGTAATTATACTGACTGGCCACACCATAATGAAACACACCTGAACAGTCTGAATGTGATCTTAGGTTTGTCTGACATGCAGGAGGGGTGAGAAATAACAAAGAATTAGGAATTGCTTATACATTAGTGCGCTAATTGTTTAATATCAGAAGCCATTTAGAAAAATATACATATGAAACAGACAACACTAATTGGCATTTCTTATTGTCTTATTTCTTATTCCTTACTTCTGAATGTCTGGTAACTACATTGTGCAGGAGCTAATACAGCAGATTGCTTTATTTTATCGTCTTATATTGTCTTATGTTTCATTTTAGAATCTTGTAAAAAAAAAAAGTGCATTGTTTCAATACATTTGTCATAGGAATGTGGTTTACCACTTTTTAATGTCTAATTACCGGTAATTTTCACCCACCCTATACAGTAGTTAAATTTGGGTAATAGAAATACAGTGTAGAACCACGGCAAACTATTAAGACAAGAACACCTCTTTTTAAAGGCAGGGTTTTCAACCCATCTCTTTTATTACATTTTACATATTATATTGCACGTCTACTGCAGATTACATTAAGTCAGTCTGGTCGTAGTTCTTATCCAATGTGTAGTTGTTCATTGGAGTCCCTCTTTAAAATGTTGCAAACTGAAGTGAGCTCATGACAAATTCTCTTGGCCGCCGCTCGTGCACAATTCTGAAGGGAATACGTCACGTCTTCATATTTCAGCAAACTAACTCTTAAAGCACTTCTGTAAACGGCTGTCAGTGACAACAAGAAAAAAAATCCTGCATTCTTGTATCAGTAGATTATAATGTAGTAAATCGTAGTGTCATGACCTAATAAGAGAAAACAATGTATTACATAAGCAGACATGGCAGGCGGTTTGCTCAGAAGACAAGGCATTTCTCTGCCTTCCTTCCAGCAGCCTTTACCTATGTCATTTCCTTAACGTGCCACTGGGGGGCGATATGTGTTTTGACTTTCTTTGGGATCATCTTGGCCATACTGTTTGGCAAGAGACTCTTCAAAAGTGGCGCTGCCCTCCTGAAAACAAATCCAACTTTTCATTTCTTGAGGTGATGATGTAATGCTTCATTATTTTCTGTGGTTTGATTCCGCAATCTTCATGTCAGAGTCCAAATAATTGAGAATATCTATTTAAAAGAGAATATCTACTTAAACAGTATGCCTTACTCTATCAACTCGACTCCATTTAACTGACTAATGTTGAATGATTATTTTTTATGCATGGAGGTTATTTATGGTTATGGCTTATTAGGCTTTCTCTCATTTAAGATCATTAGTCAGAGAGAAACTTCTTTATTGGCAAAACCATGAGACCTCTTTATAAAATGACACGATAAAATATCCACGTTGATCAATTGCCTATACATTTTCATATACAATAACTGAATACACCCATGTATGCTGTATTTTATTATACAGTTGATTCAACTATAGAGTCACATAAATTTAAACTAATCGTCAGTATTACTTTCAACTGCTAGGTCGGGCCAATGGTGGGTAGGCTACAAAACTTGAACGTTTCGTTATTTTGGTGCCTCTGCCAGAATGACGTTGTCAGTAGCGCAACCATGTTGGTATTTATGCTAATAAGCACCACTGTGACCAATAGCTACAGGCCTGTGATAATCCCCAGCCAATCGGGAGACACCGCTGTGACTCACCAAATAAGGAGCGACAACACCATATAAGGAAACAGTATCTCTTTATAAGGAGAAAAGTAGTTCCTTTGCTGTCATATTACTCCGCAAGAGTAAACACTGACCTGAAATATTGATTAGTCGTCTATTCTGAAATACGAAACGGTGCGCGTTGTGCTATTGATGGACATCGGAGTACTATTAGGTCACTAGCTAGTCAGTGTTTGCCTTGGTTTCAGTTCACAAGATGGACTACGTGCTATGGCGGACCAACATGGCGGGCGCTTTGCGCCTTTTCCTTTTTGAGAAAGTGCTGAGAGTTTTTGGACATTAGAGGAGGGCGAAGTGAACAGTGACACCTTACGAGGGTCCAGTGGGCAGCATCGCTTCTCAAAGTTTGTTTCCCTTCTTTCCCGGACTCTGTCGAAACGCCAACTCTGCCGCTTTGTTTACATTCCGTGACCCGGCCGTGCATGCGTTTTGTCAGTCATTTACGAGCTCCAGCTTTGTGGGCTGGCGTCAAACACAGTCGCGCTACTCAGTAGAATGTTACCGAGCCAGGTTGGGTCGGCACCACAGGGAAACGCGTCAGCTTCATCGAGAGGTACCGTCGGGCTCGGTTCGGCCTCTGTCGGTGGCGGGAATCGTCCCGTCTTGATCCGAACAGGGCAAGCTTCAGTTGGGCTCGGGGAGAGCGTGAGCGGTGCTGCGCGACACGGAACCAGAGAGACACTCGGGATGTTGGGGGCAAACGGTCCGGGGGGTCCACGAGGTGTGAGGTCTGGGAACGGGACCGGGGTTAGCCCGCTTCAGGCCGCTATCCAAGGCGGCATGGTGGGTCTCAACGCGGGGATCGTGCTGCCTCACGGACCCAGGTTCGACCCGGATAGAGAGAGTGTGCCTCTGTGCAGCGGCTCGGACAACGACTCGGACTCTGGGGATGACGACGACCCGGTGGGTTCTCTCGGGGACAACAGGAGAGGGGTGAAGCGGGAGAGAACCGAGATGGAAGCCGCTGTCACCGGCCAGGAGGTCGGAGGCGCTCCCGGAGGGTACGGCCTGGTTCCTGGGGGCGTCGCGGGGGCCAAGCCGGGGAAGAAGACTCGTGGTCGCGTTAAGATCAAGATGGAATTTATTGACAACAAGTTGAGACGCTACACCACTTTTAGCAAGAGGAAGACTGGCATTATGAAGAAGGTGAGTCACAACATCGTATGCTGCAGTCGTTTTCAAGTGTCACCCGTGCTGGCATATGCAAATACGCCATTAACTACGCCTGCACCAAGGGACACCCCTGTATGTGCTTTAGCTAAACATACATTGATCCGTCTTTGAATTGGTCGGTTTACTGTATTGGAGGAGTTTGCACCAGTGTAGAACTGCACTGCGCTGAGAGTCTCTGTCAGATATTTTGGCGACTACTTTTGTTTAGATCAGACCCATCCTTACCTGGCCAAACATCATGAAAGTCAACAGATGACCATTGTAAGGGCAACATTATTGCGTTTCATTGTGCAGGTGTATCTACATTTTGGATTAATTCTTGCATCTCTTTATGGGAGGAATTAACTTCAGTGGTTAAAGCATTCAAAGAACCTAACTTGCATGCTTTGGAATGAATGAGAAAACCTAACTACCCAGGGAATGCCCACACAAACACAGGGAGAACGTGCAAGCTCCAGACAGGAAGATCGCAATCCAGATTCAAACTCTGACCCTCAGAAGTGTGAGGCAGACGTGCTAACCTCATATTCAAACCCAGGAAGTGATCAGTAGGAAATGTTTTTGAAATATTATGTAAGCGGGTGCATGACAAGGAACGTGTTTCAAATAGACATGGGCATAATGACACTTCTATTTATGACCATGGCAACCCCAACTATCACACACATTCACATACAGTCGCTTCACACATGATGGTTTAGAACTCACCCGTAACGTCTATCAACTTTGCCTCTCTGATGCATCCTTTTGACCTCATGTGATAGTAAAACCAGCATGCTCTAATGGTGCACCTCATGCAGTGAGCGGTTGCCAGGACAGCCCTCGGTGCACAGGCTGTTTGTTCCAAGTGCCACCGAAGCGGCACGCTGCTCGCAGGCGGCGGCCATGTGGCGGGCAAAGCGGCGGCAAGGCCCTTTATGTGCCAACAGCTGACTAAACCCCAGAGACATACATGCCCAAACCAGAGGACACGCCGATTGTGCGGAGGCTGCTTTTGCATGCCTTCATGGGTTTTGTGCGTTGGTATGACATTCAGTTGTCCACCACTCTCAACAACATAAGGGGTGTTCACACGGCACACATTTGCTCCGGTGCTGCACCGATGTATTTTGTTGAGATATATTTTACACCGGAGCAAATTTTGTGGAGCGGTCACACGTACAAAGACGCTGAGCGTGTTAACTCCAGCGTAGCACCGGTGCAGCCCCACTTGCGGTCACACGGCAGTTTCTGCAGCGGAGCAAAATGATAGAAAGCAAAGAGCTGTCGTGTTGGTTCTTTTTAAAACATACACAATCCAAGCAACTGCTGTACAGGCACGTCCTTCTCCTTCTCGGTCTCTGTGCCTTCTGCTCGAGAGGCGTTCAAAGACCGCCCCCGAAAACGTAAATCAATGATGACTTCAATGACACTCAGAAAAGCAAACATATAATGCGCCAAACAGATAATCAAGAGAGGAAATCACAAAATAAATTCTATGGGGGAGGTGGTGGGGGTTGTGAACACGCATCAAAGGAACAAACTACACAAACAACTCCGAGACAGTCCAGTGTCCTACAAAAGGAAAGATGATGTTTGGGGACAATCACCTCCCCCCCTTCTAGTTGAGATGGTATAACCCAAGAGGCAAGGTGCCGCTTGCTACTGTTATTGCCAGCCATCATGTCTTGTGTCGTTATTAAACAAACACAAGACGGAAGTACAACAGAGCACGAAAGCAACACATTCTCGCCGTATGTAATCAACTCTTCTCATGCGTAGTGAGGCTACTCCCCCCGCAAACGAGCATTTGCTCCGGAGCAAATTTTTAAACCACCTCCCTGAGGTGGGTTAGATTTGCTCCGGAGTAAGCTGTTTTCAGGGGCGACACCGGTGTAACTTTGCACGTGTGACCGCTCAACTGGGGTAGCACCGGCGCAGCACCGGAGCAAATGTTGCCGTGTGAACAGCCCTATAGAAATTCTGCATGGAGTCAAGTGCAGCTATCAGAAAAACCATCTTGATGCTGCTGCTGTTTTTTTTTTTTTTGTTTGTTTTTTAGCATGACTGCACATGCACAGTGTAGCCTCCTGCTGCATTTCACTTGTTTTTTTTTCACCCCCTCGTCTTCTATGTATCTCAGATCGTTGTCGTGGAAACTGAGGCTTCTTTATGTAGGCTCTTGGAAACGTGAACATCATTTGACACGCCGTGTGGACCGACTGTTTAAGTGTGCAGATGACAAAGATAAAGCTAGATATCCGATACACCGTAAAGAGGTCTCAAAGTGTTTGTTTTTACTTTCAAGATCAAGATGGTTAGTCTCATTTTGAAGCATGTGTTGTGGCATCTCCCCTCTGGATTAAGGACACAGGGATTCTTACTGTTTGTCTAGTGGCAGTTTGCTTCATTAGCAACTGAGTTCCCCTTTTGTCAACAGCAGTTGCGTGTGTTCATTCACAGAGTCACAAAGTCACTGACTTTTCTACGCCCAAATATCCCCCACCACAACTATCATAGTCTTCAATTGGCTGAAGTGGAAACGATAATGCGTCTTATTTTCAAACCTTGTTTTTAAGATTCAGACAATGTGCAATTCACTTTAATTTGGACTGCTATGTGGCTGTCACTCCAGCACTGCTGATAATGCAAGGCCCACACCGTGCTGCAATAGCTGGTTGCAATGTCCTCATACTAGAGTTGCAAAAGTTCAGTGTAAACTGCCTTCCTGCGTGATGTCATGTTTAAGGTGACGATTGATTCTGGGATTCACTTTTTCTTGGGATTTTGGCAGGGTTTTTTTTTTCCTTTTCAAAAAAAGGACTTCCTTCAGCCCAACACAATGGACTGCAAATCATTCACAAGGATGCCAGTTGTCTGGTTGTTTTTCATGTTGCTTTTTCCTCCTCTTTTTGAAGCTTTTTTTCTTTCAACAACTTGCATGTTCTACAACCTTTTATCATACACAAAAGGCCTACTTTGCTCAACTTTTGTTCAAATCTCCTTTGTTGAAATAATGTATCCACCTCACAGCTGTGGCAAATCAAGATGCTGGTTAGATGTCATGATAATTGCAAAAGGTGTTCCTAAGGCGGCCCCCAATAAAAGACCGCTCTAAAATGTGCCACAGATGTCGCAAGTTTGAAGGAGTGCCAACCGCAGCAATTTCCACTGGAGCTGTTGCCCCTGAATCGAATGTTCATTTCTCTACATAACGAAATCTCCAAAGGTGTTTCAGAGAATTAGCCAGTGCGTCTATAACGGCCTCATTGACAGTCACACCAGTCCATGACTTTCACATTCAAAATCTTCACCTGCAAGATCGTCTAAGATCAGCCACCAGGACAGCTGACGCAACAATATGGTTTTCATCAGCAAAAAAATATACATATAATAATAATCTGTACAAACTGCCATAATCCATCTCATGGAAGCTCCTCTGTATGCTTGAAGTCCATCGCACGGCCCATGGTGGCAGTTGGGTTCAGATATGGACATGTGTATATTATGGACAATGAACACTAAACGGCATTCTGAATGCACAGATACGCATTGAGAAGATCTTGAGGCCCGTCGGTTGTTGTGTCATTCATCCATGACCATCACCTCATGTGTACCCAATCCCTGCAAGCTGAAAACATCCCAGTTCTTGCATGGGCTGTTTGCTTCACCACACGTCATCCATTGAGCATGTTTGGGATGCTCTGGATCGGCATATGCGACAGTGTGAAAAACGGAATATTTTAGACTGGCCTTTTATTGTGGGCAGCCTCGGGTACATGGCACACTTGTGCAAACATCTTTTCGAGTCAGCTCAGTGAGTGTCAAACGTTTTGGCTTTTTCTAATTCCGGCTGTCCGTAAATATTTGATCGTCATCATGTGCACTGTCACTTGTTGTCAAACTTGGAGTTCGATGCTTCTTGCTTTGGTGTTTTGCAGTGGTTAACTTGTTTTTACATGTAAAATGAGCTGTCTGGTACGTCACTGTTCCTGTTGCAACTTGACCTTTTTGTATGTGAATTCCCATCTTAGCTGGACTGTGTTCCCTGAACTTAGTGGGCATGATTTACTCAACGTTTGCACGTACAAAAACCGCACAATCTTGATTGCTCATGAAAATAGAAGTGAAAGCTGACCTACTAACCTGGCGCTACCAAGTTTGTAACTGACAAACCTGCAAAATTGCTACATGGATCATTTTGTGCATCCAGAGAGGGGATGAGTTTGTGAAAATAGATGAAATTAGCACAAGTAATGTGATTTAGCATACCTGAGATAAATTTCCAAAGCTGATATCATGTCTTTAAGTTAAACCTTTATCTGGTATTACTGTATACATACTGCTCTCATTAAAAATGCCGTGTTTTTACCCGCTAAGTTGTTTTATTCATTCATTCATTCATCTTCCCAACCGCTTTATCCTCACTAGGGTCGCGGGGGGTGCTGGAGCCTATCCCAGCTGTCATCGGGCAGTAGGCGGGGGACACCCTGAACCGGTTGCCAGCCAATCGCAGGGCACACAGAGACAAACAACCAAGCACTCTCACACTCACACCTAGGGACAATTTAGAGTGTTCAATCCGCCTGCCATGCATGTTTTTGGAATGTGGGAGGAAACCGGAGCACCCGGAGAAAACCCAAGCAGGCCCGGGGAGAACATGCAAACTCCACACAGGGAGGCCGGAGCTGGAATCGAACCCAGTACCTCTGCACTGTGAAGTCGACGTGCTAACCACTGGACTACCGGGCCGCCCTAAGTTGTTTTAATCAGTTGTATTTTTAGCAACATGCAAGTGATGTTACAGAACTAATTATACTGACTGGCCACGCCATGAGGTACACCTGAACAATCTGAATGTGAAATGCTGGAGGGGTCAAAAGTTGCTTATAGATTAGTTAATATTAGTATTACTTATTGTTATTATTTATTGTTCAGTATCAGTCATTTTGGGGGAGGGGGGATAGACCACAGTGAATGGAATTTCTTGTTGTGTTGTTTTATTTCTTATTCATTACTTTGTAGATGGTCACTGGACCATTCAGGAGCGATGTAATACAGCAGCTTCTTTTTTTTCTTCTCGCGTCTAAATATAATATTCAGGATGATTTCAAACAAACACAAGATGATTTTTTTTAATCAGATTACTGGCTTTGTCAAAATGATCAAAGTGAGCAATTTCCTTTCTCGTTGTCTTCCAATAGCACGTCCAATTCCATCACTTAAAACTTGAGTTTGTGCTTGCAGTGCTCTATAGACCCCCCCCCCCCCTTCTCTCAAATACACTTCGTGCCAACAATGCACACGATTTGTAATCGTTAGTGAACAAGCAATTAGGCCTTTGCTCTTTGGCATCTTTGTAAATCTGGACTCATTTTGTTTGACCTTCGAGTATATCTGCCCATTCGCTGAATTTTCACTTCAGAAAATACAATTGACTTCTCTCTTGTATTATTAATTGTA
>CAAKHF010002660.1:20554-31838 GCA_901007745.1 Hippocampus kuda
CCCCGCCGATGATATTCAAACCGCGCGCGGCGTGCAGCAGACCCACCGCCTCATCAATATCAAAGCCTTTCTCGCCAGGCTCCAGATTGGACACCGCAGGCGCAACGGTCGGGTCGAGGCAATCCAGATCGAAGGTGATATAGACCGGGCGGTCGCCCAGCACCTCGCGCGTCTGCGCCACCACATCGGCAAGGCCACGCTGACGGAATTCACGCATAGTGACGATGTTGTAGCCATAGTCATAGGACGGCTGCAGCCAGTCCAGACTGCGCGGATGCCCCCTGAGCCCGATCTGCATCGAACGGGTCGGATCGACCTGCCCCTGGTCGGCCAGATAGGCGCCCCAATGCGCCGCCGATTTCTTGGCGCCCAAAAAGTGATCCACTTTTGTAAACACATCCGTATGCGCGTCGAAATGCAGAAAACTCACCGGCTCACCCCCCGCCAGCTTGCCGCAGCCCAGCGCCTGAACGATGCCGCCGGTGATCGAGTGATCGCCGCCAATCGAAACCGGGCGCGCGCCGGCGTCGTCGATATCTTTGTAGAACTTGGTGATCTGCTCGATACAGGCTTCGTTATCGTTGGCACGGGGAAACGGCACATCACCAACGTCTGCGATCTTGGCACTGGTCCACGGGTCGATCTGAAACAGTGAATGAACCCGGCGCTGGACAGCCGAGACATGGCGTAAGGCGCGCGGGCCCAGATGTTGATCCCGCTCGGTCGTGCCGTTTCCTGCGGAATGGGGCACACCCGCCAGAGCGATATCCTGACCCTCGGGGCCAATATTGGGACAACGAAACAGCGTTGGCACGCCCCACCAATACAAGTTGTCCATCATGGATTGTTCGTAACGATCCACCATTCTGCGCTCCTTCAAAGAAAAACGCCCCCGGCGGGAACCGGGGGCGCGCATGTTCAGACTTTTTCGTCTTCTCGCCGGAAGGCCCCCTGCACGATGCGGTCGATGACCATGGCGCAGAACAGGATGGCAAAGCCGCCCAGAAGACCTGGACCCTTGGCCGCGTATTGCAGTGCTTCAAGGATTTCCTTACCCAGACCTCCGCCACCGATCAGCGAGATGATCACCACCATCGACAGGCACATCAGAATGGTCTGGTTCACCCCTGTCATGATCGAGGGCAAGGCCAGTGGAATTTCCACATCCTTCAGCAACTGCCATTTCGAGGCGCCAAAGGCGACCGCAGCCTCTTTGATGCTGTCCGGCACCCCGCGCATCCCCAGCGCCGTCAGTCGAATGACCGGCGGCATACCAAAGATGATCGTGGCCAGAATGCCCGGTGGGTTGCCGGTGCCAAAGAATGCGATGATCGGGATCAGGTAGACGAAAGCAGGCAGTGTCTGCATCAGGTCCAACACCGGCTCAGCTGCGCGATAGGCGCGCTGCGACTTGCCGAACCAGATACCCAGCGGGATACCGAACACCACGCACAGGATCACTGCTGCACCGACCAGTGCAACCGTCTCCATCGCCACATCCCAGTAGCCCAGTAGAGCGATGTAGGCCAAGGACGCAGCCGTGAAGATCGCAACCCGAGGACCAGCCGCGCGCCATGCGGTCACGCAGATGACCAGCATAACCACCGGCCAGGGTGATCCGATCAACGCAATGGTGAGCGCGTCCAGAACCGAGCGAACACCCGCAACGATCCCGTCAAAGATATCGCCCCCGGCGGCGGCGGCGGCATCGATCCGCGCCTCCATCCAGTTGGCAAGCGCTGAGAACAAGGTGCCTCCGCCCTCACCCAGGAACACAGCGGACACTTCCTGTTCTGGGAAAGCATCCAGCAAAGGCAGCGATGCATTTACAGTGAACTTGTAAACGATCAGCGGGCCGATCGCGGCGATCAGGATCGCTCCCATCACGATGTTTCGGGTCGAGTGCCCGCTTTCAACGCTGTCCGGATTGATCCGCCAGTTGGAATACTGCTTCTCGTAAATACGGTCAGCATAGAACCCCTGCACCAGCTTGAAAACAAGCAGCATCAGCAAACCGGTCAGCAGGATACCCGTCGCCTCGGATTGTGCGGCCAATGCGCGTTCAAGGCTGGTATCTGCGGCCTTCTGGATGTTCTCAGCCAGTTTTGTGAACCGGTCGATATCTGCTTGCGCGGTCGCTTCAGCGGCCCGACCCAGCAACTCGTCCGCGCGTTCCTGCTGGCGCGCGGCCCGGTCAGCGAAATCCGCGCCCGGATTGCCCCAGGCGCCGCGCCCGATCTGCACCCAGGCGATGATCTCAAGGATTAGAAAGGTCCAGAACATACCCCAGATGGCCCGCGAGGCCGACCAGAACGGCCCCAACACAGCTGCCCACAGGTTGAACGTGTTCGGGATCGGGCTGGTTGCATCATGTATTTTGTGAAACGCATTTACGTAGTAGTCACCGTTCGGCCCTGCGAATTCGTGGATCGATTGATCCAGCGCCTCGCGGTCGACTTCGATATCCGAGGCGGCGGTGACTTTCATTTCCATGGCTGCATCAGTCATTTTTGCCCCCCTGAATTCCGCGCAGCAGACGCGGCTTGGTCACGACGCCCACGTCGGCGCCTGCGTCGGTGATGACCACCGGCATCTCTGTGTTGACGGCCAGATCGATCAGTTGATCCAGATCTGCACCCTCGTCCGCGCGGGGCGCGCCGTCCAGCGGGCCGGAATAGCTGGCCACCGGCTCCATGATCGAATGCGCCTTGACCAGCTTCAGTTTCGAAATGCCCTGCACGAACTCGCGTACATAATCGTCGGCCGGGTTCATCACGATGTCTTCGGGTGTGCCGATCTGAACGATCACGCCGTCCTTCATGATGGCAATCCGGTGCCCGATGCGAATGGCCTCGTCCAGGTCATGCGTGATGAACAGCGTTGTCTTCTTCAACTGCGCCACCAGCGCCTTGAACTGATCCTGCAATTGCAAACGGATCAGCGGATCGAGGGCCGAGAACGGTTCATCCATCAGCAGAATTTCAGGGTCCGAGGCCAGCGCGCGTGCAATCCCCACACGCTGCTGCATCCCGCCTGACAGCTCTTTGGGCAGGCGGTCTTCGTAGCCTGTCAGGTCGACAAGGCCCAACGCGTGATCCGACACCGCCCAGCGCTTGGATTTCGAGACTTTGCGGATTTCCAGCGGATAGGCCACGTTATCGCGTACCGAGCGGTGCGGCATCAGCGCCATATGCTGGAACACCATTCCGATCTGTTGCGCCCGGATGCGGCGCAGCTCGGTCTCGGAAATGGCGGAAACGTCCTTACCCAGAATTTCGATCTTACCCGCCGTGGGTTCGATGAGGCGATTAACATGCCGTACCAGAGTGGATTTGCCCGACCCGGACAGGCCCATGATGCAGAAAATCTCGCCGCGCGAGACTTCGAAACTGGCATCTTGCACGCCAACCACGCAGCCATATTGTTCCAGAACTTGCGCTTTGGTCAGCCCTTCTTTCAGAACGGCGTCCATGGCTTCGGCAGCGCGATTGCCGAAGATTTTCCAGACATTTTCAAGTTTTACGACAGATTCGTCCATTTGCCCCCCAATGAAGGCGTCGTTGCGCCAGGCAGATAGGAAATGGGCCGCTGCGATTTTTCGCAACGGCCCGGATGTGTTTGACTTAGTTGGTCAACCAGCCGATCACAGTGTCTTCGTTATCGGCCACCCATTGGCGCGCGAAATCTGCCGCTTCGACGTTATCCACGGCCAGCGCCTTGCCCATCGCGCTCAGGTCATCGCCCTGCATCTGGTAGTTGGCAAACAGAGCCGCAACCTCGGGATAGGCCTCTTCCAGTTCCTTGGCATAGTGCAGGTGCAGGGTCGCACCGTTCCAGGCCGAGGACGCCTCGGACTTCGCCAGCCAATCGGGATCATCGGTGGGCTGCACGATGGTCCAGGTTGCCGGATCATGGGGCGGCTCTTCCAGCACGGTCAGGTCCTGCGTCACGAAGATATAGTGCGGGCTGTAGCAGAAGCCGATCCAAGGATCCCCCGCCTTGGTGGCGTTGGCCAAGTTGGCATAGGCAATGGTTTCTTCGTACTCTGTGAGGTCGAAGATCTGATCATAGCCATATGATTTTGCGCGGATTTTCTCGACCACGGTCGAGGCCCAGCCCGGTGCGCCAATCCAAACCTCTGGGGTTCCATTCCCATCGGTATCAAAAATGGCCATCTTGTCCGGATCGCTCAGATCATCGATTGATTTGATGTCATGCTGTTCGGCAATATAGGTCGGGACACACATGCCCTGCTCGGCCTGAACCGGGTTCTGGTTCATCACGACCGTACCGTTGTCTTTGACATAGGTGTCGTGCAGGTTTTGCTGGTTCGGCATCCAAACCTCGGGGTGGACATGCATGGAACCACTGTCCATCGCCTCAAACACAATCGGGTTTGTTCCGTTCTGAAGCTCGACATCCAGGCCCAGGTTCTCTTCGATCACAACTTCAAGGATATGCGCTGTTGCGTTGACCGAGGCCCAATTCGGCACGCCGATTACAATATCAGCGGCAAGTGCGGGCCCGGCGACCACAGCAGACGCGCCACCCAGTAGCATCGATAACTTTTTCATTAAGTCTCTCCATGTTGGACGTTTAGCACGCAATCTTTCCAGGGGTCCCAGCGAGCGCGCTTATTCTATTGACAACATGTGTGTTCTCAGATTGTTAGCTTTTGTTTACGAGCGAACCACATGCCATGAAATTCAAACATGCCAAGGTGGCGCGCTTCAAGCAAGACATGACCAGAATCTGTAAGTTTCAGGTTTATCCAACTAGACCTTCGAGATTACCGAATATTCAAGATGATCTACGCAGCGTGATCCCGGCAACGGCTCGTTTGCTGCGACCTTGGCCGTTCAGCAACACCCGCACTTGCACGAGGCGACATAGCTGTCGCAGTGGTTCGGCAAGACAGCAACGGCAACAAGAACAGGGCGCGAGATGCAGCCATCTGCGCTGACCCGAGCGTAGGCCACTTCGCAGCGATCCACCTCCGGATGCCGCTCTGTGTTTTTGTCACCACGTGCCGCTGCGGCGGTGCTGGTGGTGCTGTCTTTGCAAAACGCCGAGCAATCGACATTGACCACCAGCTGGACCACCTTCTCTTCACATGGACCAAGCTTAAACTTTGTCTCAGACAGGGCCGCGCTCCACCCAAGGTCACGACCGCTGGCGGTTGTGAAATCGCTCAGCGACAGCGTCACCTCGCGCATGCGGCGCGTGTCATTGGCGAAAGTCAGCGAAATCGCCCGCCGTTCCGAACAGCGGGCCTCAATCAGTACATCGCCATCGCAAATGCAACAGTCGCAGCAACTGTCATAAGATTTCGTATCGCAACCGCAATCGCAGCTACAGCCCTTACCCTTCGGAGCGCCTGAATACCCGCCGCCCGGAACCCGGTAGAACCCTTGCGTATAGGCCTGCAACTGAACATAGCCTTCCTGCAAATTTCCAAAATAGTCATCGACATTCATCATCCGCATGCTCTGCGTCCGATAGCAGTAGCCGTAGAAGACTTCGGGCTTCTTATCGCATCCGTCGGAATGCCGTGTCATTGTCCTTTGCATGGTCGTGCCTCCTTGTATCGGGCAGAGCGTTCAAACCGCCAAGATGTGTACTGTCACTGTGTCCGACGACACCCGGATCATCGCTGTCGCATCCACGCCTTTTGGAATGGTGCCCGGTATCGTGAATTCCCAGATTTGCGAGACCGTTTTGCCCGCACCGACAGTCACAGGGTCGTTCTTGACCTTCAATGGCGTGAAGCTTTCAAGTTCAGCGTCATAGCTCAGCGACATGGCGCGCATCACGTCGTCTAAGGTGCGATCGGTATCGCGCAGCTTCTTGAGCATCTCGCGCTGCGCCCGGCAATGCAGCAGGTCCAAATCCAGTTGGATCGCGCCGTTGGCGGGAACATCAACCGGAACATTGCCGTGATTTCGAAACACCATCAGTTTCTTGATCCTGGCCCCCGGCTTGCCAACCAGAAACACCTCATCCGGTGTGATTTCGAACTCGACAACCTCTGTAACAATCACCTCGACCGGATGGTTGGTGCCATCAACCGGCAGGGACATCTTATAGATACCCGGCGGGGTCGAAGGGCTGAGCGCCGCAGTGACCGGAACAGATTTGCTGGTTCCAGCGCGCAGTTTGACCCGTGGCAAATCCACCGAGAGCGGCGGCGCGGCCTTCGCGCCGCGCCGCGCTTTGGGTTTAACCTCGGTCAGTTTCAGATCCCGCAGAGCCTTGCGTTCGGCGCCTGCGTTTGACAACGCCAACGTGCCGTGCAGCGCACCAGGCGCCCCCACCAGAACAAGCGGCTCTAGAAGTGCGACATCGGGGGTCTTTTTCTTTGCAGCCGTCGCCATGTCGCGCCCCTATTTGATGTGGATTTTCACGCCGCCCGACGATGGGCTGGGCTTTGCCGAGGGCGTGCTACCCGAAGGGGCCGCGCTTTGCGCCGGCAACTGGACTGACGGGCGGAACGGCAGTTCCTCATAAACCTGTTTGCTTTCGCCGCTATAGGTCACGCCGTAATATTCGACGCCCATATAGGTCACTCCGATATGGTGGTGATAGGGTTGCCGGATGATGCCGGTCGGAAGCTTGCCGTAGTTGACGGTCGTGCACAGATCCAACGCTACGGGTTTCAGATCAACCGATAGAGGCTTGATCTCAAGCGTCAGGTCGGTGGTGTTTTCGCTGACAATCGGTTCCGAGATTTTCAGGTCCTGAATGCTCTCGGTCTTGATCGGATCGCCGCCTTCCAGCTTCGTCTCGGTCTTAATCGGGCGTTGCCCGCCATTCAGCGTGACACCGATATCGTCCAGGCCGTTGATTGTGACATCCGCGTCGGTGTCAGAGTCGATGTTAATTGGTCCGTTATTGACATTTACGGTGCTTCTGCCACCGCCACCTTTGCCGCCCCCTGGCATAGTCACCTCCAAATCCATTCCGGTGCAAACCGCACCCGAGTAAGCGCTTGGCACGAAAACTGTGCAAAAAGTATCGTCAGAGTAGCATATTTTGCCCTCCGATTCACGCCAGAACCTGTGTCGGCCAAGGCGAGCCGCGCCAACGCGCTGATTTCATGTTATGATTGGGCCAGATCAGTGGATGGGTGCGCGATGCGCATGTGGGTATCACCAGAGGTGACAGACGCTGTGAGTGTAGAAATCGCATTGACTCCGCAGAACCCTACCCATGCCGGGCTGTCGGGGCGGTTGGTGTGTTTTCCGCACGCAGGTGGCGCGAGTGAGCGCTTTCACGACTGGATGAGCGGATTCGCGCCGGTTCTGGATGTGCGGGCTGTCACCCTGCCGGGACGTGGGCGGCTTTTGGATCGATCGCCCGTGGAGAACTGGCCGGACCTGATCGAGTCGATTGTTGCCGAGATTCAGCCTTTGACAGACCGGCCCTTTGCCATCTTCGGCCATAGTTTCGGGGCGCTGCTGGCCTATGAAGTTGCCCGTGTTTTGGCGGCCAAGGGACAGGCGCCCAACCTGCTGATCGTGGCAGGCCCTGCCCCGCAGATGGCACGGCGTGACCGCAAGATATCTGGATTGCCTCGGTCCGCGTTTCTGACCGAGCTTCAAACCATCAACGGCACACCACCCGATGTTCTGGCCAATGCGGATCTGATGGATCGCGTGCTGCCAGCCCTGCGCGCCGATTTTGCCTTGCTTGAGACCTATGACCCAGACCGGGTCCGTAAACACGCCCCGCTGCCCTGCCCAATCCTTGCGGTGGGTTCAGACAATGACCCGCAGGTGTCATTTCACAGCATTCTGGGCTGGCGGCATCGCACAAGCAGCCGTTTTGACTGTCGCCTGTTTGCGGGCGATCACTTCTTTCCCTTTTCCAACCCGGATTTCGCCGACACCCTATTCGACTATGTTGATGACGCCCTGAATGAACACTCAAAGGACCTCCATCGCGCCGGATGACGCGTCGATTGCCATCATTGGCATGCAGGGCCGCTTTCCCGGCGCGGCCAGCGTGGATGAGCTGTGGCAGAACCTGCTGGCCGGGCGCGAGGCCGTCACGACACTGACGCCCGAACAGATGGAAGGCGCGCAGGTCCCGCAAGAGCTGCATGAGCTGCCGAACTACGTCAACAAGGCCACCCTGCTGGACGATGTAGACAAGTTCGATGCCGAGTTCTTTGGATTCAGCCCGCGCGACGCGGAACTGACCGACCCGCAGCACCGGCTGTTTCTGGAATGCGCCTGGCATGCGCTCGAGGATGCGGGCTATGTGCCCGACCGGTACAAGGGCGACATTGGTGTCTTCGGTGGCTGTGAGCTATCCGGTTACCTGTACCTGATCAACCGCAACCTCGACCGTCTTGGGTTTCTGGACGGCATGCAGCTGATGATCACCAACGACAAGGACTACATGGCCACGCAGGTGGCTTACAAACTGAACCTGACCGGCCCGGCGATCACAGTTCAGACTTCCTGCTCGACCTCGCTGGTTGCGACTTGTTTGGCCTGTCAGAACCTACTGGAAGACAGCTGCGATATCGCCTTGGCTGGCGGTGTTACGGTCAAGGTTCCACAGCGGCGCGGCTATCTGTTTGCAGCTGGCGGCATCCTGTCGCCGGACGGTCAGTGCCGCCCGTTCGATGCAGCGGCGCAGGGAACAATCGTGGGCAGCGGCGTAGGTCTGATCGTTCTCAAACGGCTGGACAAAGCGCTGCGCGACGGCGACCGCATTCGCGCGGTAATCCGGGGGTTTGGGCATAACAATGACGGGTCTAACAAGGTCAGCTATGCGGCGCCCAGTGCCGAGGGTCAGGCCCGCGCGATTGAGACCGCGTTCGAGATGGCGGGCATACAGCCCCGCTCGGTCGGATATATCGAGGCGCACGGCACAGCGACCATGCTGGGGGACCCAATCGAGGTCGCGGCGCTATCGCGCGTGTTCCGCAAATCGACCGAGGACACGCAGTTCTGCGCCATCGGTTCGGTCAAAGCCAATGTCGGGCATCTGAGTTGCGCCGCAGGCGTAACCGGGTTGATCAAGGCGGCCTTGGTGACCGAGACCGGCACGATCCCCCCGAACCCGCATTTCAATGTCCCTGCACCGGGCATCGATTTCCCGGCAAGCCCGTTTTTCGTCAACCGCGACATGACTGAAGTCGAGACAAACGACGGCCCGCGCCGTGCCGGTGTAAGCTCGTTCGGGGTTGGCGGAACCAATGCGCATATCCTGCTGGAAGAACCTCCCAAACCGGCCCCATCCGGGCCGGGGCGCGCGCAACAGCTGATCGTCATGTCCGCCCGGTCCGAAGCCGCACTGGACCGGCTGGCGCTGTCGCATGCGCGCCGCATCATGTCTGCCGCGCCATCTGAACTGGCAGATATCGCCTATACGACGCAGACAAGCCGCACGCGGTTCGCGCATCGGCGCTACGTGCGTGTGGAGGCTGAGAACCCTGCGGGCAGCGCGTTGGCGTTGCTGGCGAACAACAGTGACAAGGTCCGCTCGATTGAGTCGAGCGGCGAAGATCGTCCCGTGATCTTCATGTTCTCAGGCCAAGGCGCACAATATCCGGATATGGGAAAGGGCCTCTATCGGGCAGAGCCCGTGTTCCGCAAGGCCTTTGACCGGTGCTGCCGCGCCTTTCGGGACGGCAGCGGGCTGGACCTCAAACCTATCGTATTCCCAAAGAAGGCTGACCGTGAACACGCGGCTGAACAGCTAAGGCAGACCCAATTCACACAGCCTGCACTGTTTGCCGTCGAATACGCTCTGGCGCAGCTTTGGATGTCGTGGGGTGTACGCCCCCGGGCCATGATCGGGCACAGCATTGGCGAATATGTTGCAGCAGCGCTGGCCGGAGTGATGAAGCTGAAGGACGCGGCAACGCTGGTTGCGCGGCGCGGGGCACTGATGGCCTCGTGCAAGCCGGGCTCGATGCTCGCGATCCCGAAAGAGGAAGCCTATCTGCGCCCGTTGCTGCCGCATGACATCGCGGTCGCCGCCGTGAATGCCCCCGGAATGACGGTCGTCGCCGGACCGAGCCCGGCGATCAAACGGCTGGCAAAGCGGTTGGAGAACCAGAAAATCAAAGCCACGCCGCTGCGCACCTCGCACGCCTTCCATTCGGCAATGATGGATCCGATTTTGGACGACTTCATTAGTGCATTTCAGGGCATTCGCCTGCGCGCGCCTCAGATCGACATCTATTCGAACCTCACCGGTGCCGTCCTGACCAAAACCACCGCAACCGATCCGGCCTATTGGGCGATGCATCTGCGCAGCGCGGTGCGGTTTGCCGATTGCGTGAAGGCTGGTCTGGATCTGCCCGATGCCGTTTTCCTTGAAGTTGGCCCTGGACGATCCCTGACCAACCTTGCCGGGCTGCAACTGAGTGGCAGCGGCTCGGTCGCCCTGCCCTCGTTGGACAGCAAATCCGGCCCGCAGGTCGAGGCTGATTTGGTGACCGATACACTGGGTCAGCTTTGGGCACATGGGGCAGAGATCGATTGGCACCGATACTACGCAGATGAGGTGCGATGCAGAGTTCCAGCGCCCCTGTATCCGTTCGAGCGCGACAGCTATTGGGTCGGCGGCGCGGAAGACCCCAGCGTGGACGCTGCCGCAACACGCAAGGCCATGGTCGATTGGGGCTACGTGCCTAAGTGGGAAAAGGTTCCGATTACAGGCACCGAGGACCTGCCCGAAGATGCGCGTGTCTTGGTTTTCAGCGACAAAAGCGCAGCGGCCCGCGTTTTGCAAAAAACGCTGCAATCCAAGGGCATCGCAGTAACCTCCGTCACTGCCTCTTCACGGTTCATGCGCCGCAAGGACGGCGCGTTCTCGGTCGATCCGGCCTACGCATCACATTTCGCCCGGCTTGCCACCGAACTGCGGGACGATGACAACCCGATCTCGCACATCATCTATCTTTGGCCTCTGGCGCTTCGGGACGCCGGGGCCAACGTCATGGCGATGCAGAACGCGGCCTTGGCTATCACCAAAGCCAACGGGCTTGCCAAGATTCGAATGATCTCGGTCACGGCACTGGCGCAGCCCGCCCGTACCGACGCGACGACGGGGGTGGAAACCTCGGCCACGCTTGCACTGGCAAAGGTGCTGGGACAGGAGGTTCCCTCATTGCGCGTCACCTCGGTCGACATAGCGGAAAGCGACCGGACCAAGCCCTCTGCCGAACGCCTGGCAGGCTGGCTTTTGAGTGAACTGCAAGTGCAACAGTTTGTCCCTTCGGTTGCGTATATCGGCGGGGAACGGCATCGCCTCAGCTATCAGA
>CAAKHF010002662.1:1018-16045 GCA_901007745.1 Hippocampus kuda
TTGAAAAAAAAAAATAAAAAAAAAAAAAAAAAAAAAAAAACAGCGTCAGCAATGAGAACAGAAAATCTGTCCAGCAAAAAAGTAGACGAGGTTAGTCTGCACAGATTTCACGACATTTTTATTTTCTACGGGAATCCAGACAAACCTGAAGCTTCCCAGAAATGACCGTTCGACATCAGATGGCCCAGTGTACTTTGCAACTCATTAAATGAATCATTGTCCAAGAAAAGCTAGTGTTGACGTTTAGCAAGCGATGGAAAAGAGGGAATGGATTTCAAAGTGTCGGGGTCCATACGGGCCTTGATGAACTAAACAAGATGATGTCTGCTCCTTGTTAATAGAAAGCAGCATTCGCAAATCCACAAGGCAGACGAGATTCGATTAGCTGGCGTCTGGCTCAGCATCCGATTGCGCTCCGCTCACCTGTGACACACTCGCCGGGAATGCGGGGCCCAAATCGCATCAACGGCAGCACGGCCGGCCGGCCAACTCAATTGAACCCGACTGGACTGGGTTAAAATGAGAAACGCCTCCGGTGGGAGACAACAGCGGCAAACAAAGCACGCCCCTCCCTGCTTTTCAGATATGTTGCTTTGTGAGACATTGTAGGCGAGAGAAGAAAAGGAACGCGGATATCATATGGTCTTTATCAGAATCGGAAAAATATATATCGATGGTGTAACCGCTGGCGTCGAGTCCACTCTGTTCCATGAAAGCAGGTTAGGGAGACGAGCCTAAAACGCATTCGAACCTTTACAGGTGAACTGAAAGTCAAACTGAAATGTTTCTGTGCTTTTTGCCGTTCTCTAACGAGGAGCTAAACGGCAAAATTTACAAGAGGTGTTTGACCCGTGAATCAACCAATGAATGTCCTGATTGAATTAGAGCCGGTGTTTAGACAGTCGTCCATATCATGCTCTTCACATTTTGACATCATGAACTGTATTGTAACGACACAAAACGTCTGAAATGAGAAATACCGGACGTGCTCTTTTTACGAGATCCTCCATTATCAAAGGGTGGAACATAAATGTTTTTGTGTTCCCCTACTTCAATAATTCACGTGGCACTGTCTCTTTGAAGTCCAACTCGCGCCTTTCACTCTCCCCTTTTTCTCTTGACGTCAGTGCTGTACGGATGTGCAACATACAGCACAGATGAAATTTCTTCCCTCTCAACATAAAACAAGAGGAGCCGCTGCGGGTGTCCGCGCCGCCATCAAAAGAAAAGTGAACAAAAAATGACCAAATAATACAAGACAACACATGAGACACAGACAATCGCGCAATCTTAACCACTTTCCTGCACACTTTGTTGTCTAAAGCGGTTATAGATGAAAGAGGAGCGAATCAAAGTGTCCTTTTCACCAGTGGATCAAAGACATCATGCTGCAATGTGCGCACGTCTGCTACAAGCTAAGCTTAAACGCAACAAGAAGCTGTAGCATCCATTAACGAAAAAGAGATTTTTGACAATAAAGTTGTATTCAATTCAATTCAATACATTCATATTGTATTCTGGATCCCTCCACTGTGAGTCACCACACAAGAGCACACCCATTCTTATTGAATTTCTTGGGCAACTCCCCAAGCACTCCATGTTTGTTGCCCCTGCGTCACACCATGATTGGGCCGGTTGCACAAGGTCAATGAGAATGTAAAGGTCACTGCACATTTGCATAGGTTGGCAAGTGAAACTGAGGTCTCAACGACGGTCTTGGATTATATCTGGATGTGTTATGTCTCTCTCTCTCTCTCTCCAAAAAAAATCCCGCATGCGCATTTACCTCGGCGAGCAAGTTACGACAGGCTCTCTAACCCAATGTCTGTCTAATGCCAATTACTGTTCTTCCTCTTGTCTCATTCTCCGACACAGGCTGGGCTACAAGCGCTGCCAAAACCTGCTCAACAAGCAGGCCGAGAGTGAGCTTGTTTAGTATTTTCTCTGCAGGCGGATCCTATTTGCGGAAGAGGACAGGATAAATTGCAATGAGAATGGACAGAAATTGTGGCCTCGGAGTTGCCCAAAAATTTGCAAAAGAGGAAGATGTACAAGGAAGTTATGTCTGGCCGCTGTCTCCACGTTTGGACAATAATTGTTGAAAAGGGGGGCTATTGTCCAAGGCAAGTGCAGTAAATCCAGCTGCAATAATGCACACTCTACATTAGAAATTGAGCTTACGTATAATTCGACTCAAGACAGAACAAGCCATCCAGCTACGACTCAATAAAAATCACACAATCGGATTTGAAAATGTCAGCGATGTGGGTGTGGCATTTAATTACATTTATCATAACACTCTTGAGTGCACCGAACACATCTGTGCTTATACGGAAGTTTTCCGTCCGAACCAACATTCATGCGCGGTCAAGTGGAATATTACATAAAGTGTATGATAAAAGTTTATATTTTCAAGTTGCTGAATGTGCAGTCTTTGACCAAACTGTTTTACGACAGGCTGTAGGAGTTAGCATGGACTGTTAGCTTCACCGAATGAAAAGTGCACTTGTTTGGAATGTTTAGGCGTCGAATAAAAAACAAAACGCACAAGGAGATCGTTTAAATACGAACAAATACTTTTTGAACTTAGGTGGCATAATCGGAGCTAGTTCGTTTCGCTTACCTGCCCACAAAATTCTCCAAAACGGAGCTTTTCCCGGCACTCTGCCCTCCGACCACGGCAATCTGCGGAAGGTCCAAATTGCAACTTTGCCCGATGGAGCTGAAAGCGTCCTGGAGCTTGTTGATGAGGGGAATCAGGTCTTCCATGCCCCGGTTCCCCATGGCTTCGCTAACTCGGAGGAGCTCCTCCAAACAGCGCAAAAAAAAAAAAAAAAAAAGCGGAGGCTAACGTTAGCCGCTTCGACTAGCTCGACTCCTTTAGCGATAAGGTGCTCACCGGAATACTGTTTGAAGTCTACTTCAAAGAGCTTGGAATTTTACTTCCCTTCAATGTTACAAAAGGTACTGTTCCCAGCATGTAGTCCATACAGTCAGTATTTCGCGTTCTTCTGAGGACATGAGCTTTAACGTTCAAATAAATCGAAGAGTACGGAAAACTCGAAAAAACAAAACTTGCTCTACATGTACGCTATCTGGTCAGTGGAGACTACATCCGATCCACACCGGCACGTTAAGCCCCAACCCGCTATCCCCGGCCAACGTGGGATCTCTATTGGCTGATTTTGCTGCCACTTCCCCATAAACCCTTGGATTGGATATCTCAAAACATCCATGGCCCTCCACGGAATATTCTCATTTCCGATTGGTCGACCAGGACGCCACTCCAACTCTACCCTTCACCCTTGTCACGTGGATCACACCAACATGGCCGCCACCAGTGCTTGTGTGGAAACTCCGCCAAGCACGGGCATGTCTTTCAAGAAAGCCCTCGCTGTCGCGTCTCCTCTCACTTTACACATCGTGGCGGAGTGTCCGGTGACAAAAGCGAGAGCGTGTGACTTGAAGTTGCCGCACTGCGTCGTCAGCACGCCGGTTTTCATGCCGGTCGGCACCCAGGGGACCATGAAGGGAATAACCGCGGATCAATTGGATGCTCTCGGATGTCAGATTTGTCTGGGGAACACGTACCATCTGGGGATGAGGCCGGTACGGAATCGCCACCCAGCATGCAAAGACGTCCCTTTGAAAAGTTTTTCCCAACCATCATTGAGCCAAGGCACACGTTTTGCGTTAGAAACACTCTCAATGCTTGCTTGTAAACAAAAAGTGAATGCACATGTTTATTGTACAGTCTGCCTTAAAGTGAAAGCGCATTTAACAGGTCTTCCTGTCACTCTACATCACTGCCATAGATAGATAGATAGATGAATGAATATACGGTACTTTTTTATTGTTGTACATGAAATCCTAATTGGATTGAATTCTCTTCTTTTGTTCTGCTTTCAAAGGGGCCTGATTTGATCGAAAAGGCCAATGGTTTGCACGGATTCATGAACTGGAAAAATAATCTGTTGACGGTAACGTTTTAAAGTGATATTCCATTTTCACACTTGCAGTAGGAGACCATAGTTTTAAGTACAACTGTGTTTTCTTTGAAGGACAGCGGAGGCTTCCAGATGGTGTCTCTCGTTGAACTCTCCGAGGTAACGGAGGAAGGGGTCACGTTCAAGTCCCCGTACGACGGCGAAACCATCCTCCTCAGTCCGGAAAAGTCCATCGCCATACAGAACAGTCTCGGTCAGTGATTGCGTCTCCACTGCATTCTCTACGGCTGACACTTGACAGCAGTGCTGCTACTACTCCTGGCAAGAGCTTGTTTGTTTTCCCTCTCACCTTCCGCTCCACTGGCATAATTGAATTTTCCTCACAATGCGCTGGCAAGATTGTTTTGCTGTCCTCTTTCTGTGTCAAGGCTGAACATGCGCAGGGAGGAGATGGAATAATCCATTGCATGAGAAGGGGGGGGGAGGAGGACCACTCTTGACGATCAGGATCGATTAAACATTTTGATGTTTTTAAACACATGAGTTAAGCCTAAAACAAATGTTTTATTAATTAAAAAAATATATGAATGAATTTTTACAAGAAGTTGGTGTCCTGGCAATGACACTCAAATTAACATATGTTTGGTATTTTTCAAAAAGTCAAATGTGTCTCAGTAAAGTTCGGAAAGCACAGGTCGAGTTGGTGTTTTCGGATTCTTGAATAGCCCGAATCTTATTGTAGCCTCACCTGTGTTTGTGACCCTCGCAGGTTCGGACATCATGATGCAGCTGGATGACGTGGTGAGCAGCACAGTGACGGGACCGCGCGTGGAGGAGGCCATGCAAAGATCCATTCGCTGGCTGGATCGTTGCATCGCCGCCAACAGTAACCCGCACAAGCAGAACCTTTTCGCCATCATCCAGGGCGGGCTGAACGCCGGGCTTCGCAAAACCTGTCTCGATGGTATTCGGTGCTTTTGTCTTGTTCGATCCGAAATCGATCCATTTATGAGTGCACACTCACATTGACACCCGGGAGAACATGCACAATTCACGCAGGGAGCCTAAAGTCAAGGTTCAAACGCAGAACCTCAGAACTGTGAGGCAGAAGTGCAAACCACTGTATCACCTTGCTGCCAAAACATCCTAGAAACAATTTTGTAAAAGGTTGGAGTCATCTTATTTAGCGTTGCGGGCCACTTCACAAGGTCCACCAGCCCATTCCAGTGAGCTGTGTTCTAAAAATAATTAAAAAAATAATACATTTTATTTTGAAATCGCTTTTCATCATACTCAAAGACACTTTACAAGAGTTTAAAACACAGGATAAAAATGGACACTTAAAGCCAAGCATACAGGATTTACAAAAAAACACATTTAGATGAACAAAACAAAGCAAAGATGGGTAAAAGAGATTAAAAGTTTAAGAGATGATTTGAAGGATTGGAGGTCAGTACAGTTGCGGATGTGTTGTGATAGAGCGTTCCAGAATAACCAAGACAGCTAATAATGCATGGCTGTCTGAGTTTTTTCCCTTTCCAAAACAAGCTTTTCAAAAAACTACATCAAATGACTTAACTCATTCAGTACCAGCCAATTCTGGACCAAGTCTGAAAAGACGTTTAAAAACGTCTTTGGGAGTGAATGAGTTAAAAATCCAGGCAGGGAGGTGGAAAAGTGGTTAGCACGTCTGCCTCACAATTGTGTACGTTTTGGTTTCCAATCGTGGCTCCTGCGTTCTTGCGAGTGCATTGTCTTGGCATTTTGTGTCGGATGTGTTCACTTTCCACGTGTGTCAAACAGAAATGACAAAACGCGATGTTCCCGGCTTTGCCATCGGGGGTCTCAGCGGAGGGGAAGAAAAGGATGACTTCTGGCGGATGGTGACGCTCAGCACTGACCACCTGCCTCGAGAAAAGCCTCGCTACCTCATGGGCGTGGGGTATGTACGGGAGAGGCCTTAAAGGGCAAGCGTGCTTAGGGCATTTATAAAATAACTTCACTCTTGAGCTTTAAGACAACACTTTCGCATGCGTTTTAAGGTTGAAGGTTGAACTGACCTGCAATCTGTTGGCTCAGGTACGCCGTTGACTTGGTGGTGTGCGTCGCTCTGGGTTGTGACATGTTTGACTGCGTCTTTCCCACTCGGACGGCGGTGAGTCCCCCCCCCCTCCCCCCCTCGAATGTGACTCGACGTTTAAACGAACAGAATTCAGTCGCGCCTGTCGGTCCTCAGAGGTTCGGCTCGGCGCTGGTGCCCTGGGGATCCCTGCAGGTCAAACACAAGCAGTATGCCAAGGACTTCAAGCCCATAGACCCGGACTGCCGGTGTCCCACCTGCAAAAGGTTAGCCGGACGTTAGGGTTGCAGAGGTGTGGAATTTAGTTCTGCAGGTTTCCATGGGAAATTTTGAAAATTTGATGGGATTTAGCTATGAAGGGTCATTGAAATGAAAGGTAAATGTTCAAGCATGAATAGAAACATTTTGTTTGTGTTATAATGCGAACAAAGTGCTATTCAAAATGCTCAATGAAAAGAACCCCTCGTCATCCATCTTCATATTAACTCATTCAGTACCAGCCAATTCTGGACCAAGTATGAAAAGACGTTTAAAAACGTCTTTGGGAGTGAATGAGTTCATGAGTTTGCATGAAATGTGCTTATTTTAGTCAGGATTATGCAAAATATATATTTCCCCAAAGACATTTAGGTTCCTACAAAGAGACCAACCTTCAGTTTTGTAAATCCCTCCTTTCTTCCCATAAATTCCAGTTCATTCTAAGGGGAAATTTCAAACGACCGAGTGTGGATGCAAATTCCTCGAGTTTGTGACGGACAGCTGCAAGCTCCAATACAAAAAGATGTATCTGCCTTCACAAAGATAACGCTCCCGTTTGATTGACACTCTCCATTGACGAGGTCAACTTATTAAAAAAATAAAATAAAAAACTCTCTCCAAATGAGTGGCAGAACAGCAATAACAAAAAACTGAGAACGGGTATCTTTGCCAAGTCTGATTTTTCTGATAACATCCTCGTATTGGATCTTATTAAATGCGTATACAAGAATGCGATGCAATTTGTCTCCTCCGCCATTATCATAAATTCACCAACACCGTTTTTCAGAGCGTATACAGCCCGCTGTGTACTTCTAAAAACAAACTTTAGAGGAAATGTTACGAAATAGCTCCAGAAGTATTTAACCCACAGTAGTGTTGCATCATATTTTAATTAAGTTAATATGGCTCTCGGAGGACCTTAGACACTGAAATGCCCCCTAAAAGGGGGAAAAAAAATTCCAAGTGTATATTTTTGCTTACATGCAAAAGTATGCTTGTTGTTTTTCAGACATAGCCGGGCGTACCTGCACGCTCTGTTTAAGAGCGACACTGCAGCCATGCATCACATCACCATCCACAACATCGCCTACCAGGTAACTATAGCAACCATGTATCTTCGGCACACATTTACTACCAGACAACACAAAGGGAAATGACACAGTGCGAGATGAGGTCGTACGCTTTCACCAAAAAGACGCCTCCAAAGTCACAAAATACTCGTTGCCCGACGTCGGCAAGTCTGCCAAGATCTCGGTTTGGCAAGCGTCGAAGGAAATGGAGACAAAATGAAAACACTTGCAGGGCGCACGAAGCAGCCGCTAACACTGAACTCAACACCTGACTGCAGCTCCTGATGTCACTCACTAGGCCACGCCCTTAAAGGTACCACACACGCGAGTGTACGGCGGTGTGTGTGACTTTCGGCTTAATTACACTTGAACAAATCCCTTTTATTTCTTCACATTTTCTTCTATTATGTAATATGTGTCTTTAAATACTTTTACAAGGCAGTGCTGTTTTTTTCTCAATTAAAAACATGGAACACAAAAAAATGTGTCGTTTTTTGGGAGCGATGCGATCGTTGCCACCCTCAAAACATTGGAATCCTCATAAACCGAAGACCAACGACAATCAAATTCTGTCGTCTTTTATTCTGAGCTAAGGAAGACGTTTCAAGTCGAGTCCCTGCGACAGACAGTACGATACATGACTCACCCTTCCAACTGTGCAAAGTGACAATCACACACCAGTGAGGAGTGTCCCCTTGTGACACGTGTCCCGCGGCATCATACTCGTGCATAACACACACGCGCTGTCTACTTATACAACACACCGCTATTCAAAAGATCCCATTTCAGACGCGCAAGCTGGGGTGACATGGCGGTTCGTCCATGAGTCCCACTCCCCGGAGGATTGAAGGATGAGCCTTCTGAGCAAGTTGCGCTGAGATTTTTTTTTTGGGGGGGGGGGGTTCACCCCCTACCATCAGCCTCAGCTGTGTTGTGCCCAAATGACAGCGCTAACACCCTTTAGCATATATTGTGATCTGTCGTCAATATTAGCCTGCCTTGAGGATGTTTACACCCTAATGACTCTGCAAAGCGGCAAGGAGAGAAGATGGCTTTCAGCAACCTTTTGAACAGTACATGTAGTCCTGATGACATAGCCAGACAAACACAAAATTTTGAGTAATAAGGCTAAGGGGGAACGATAGCATTTAACTTGTGATGAGGGTTCGGACAAGGTTATTATAGTGTCAATAGGATTGTCCACCCACTAACATCATAACAGCACCACCCACCCATTCTCCGGGGTGTAGCTTCCCAACTCACCAGTTGATAGATAAACACACTCGACATAAGTTATTTTTGGCCTTGGCGTGGGATTGAAATGCAGCAAGTGTATTCTAATATTGTTTTGAATCATTAATAATAACAAAAAATGTGACGCTGTTTTGTTCAGCTGTTATTCCGCTGCTTTTAATTTTCTCTGAATTGCTGTCTTTGCAATTTAAAAGTTGCATTCTGCCACGTTGTCAATTTCAATTCGATGAATTGTTTATCGCTCGGATCAATGTCAGGATTTTAACATCGCCTGCTCACAATCCCAAATATGCCTCTCCACGACGGCCTTGGGGGAGGTCTGCACTGCACAAAGTCGCATTCTAATCAACGGCAGTCATGACGGCATTGCTGAAACACCGTTGAATCTGATCTTTTATGTTTGTGTTTCTCCCCTGCAGCTCAACCTGATGCGTTCCGTGCGGCAGAGTATCATGCAAGGCCGCTTCCCGGACTTTATACGCGCTTTCATGCGCCGTATGTTCCCATCCCGTGAGCAGTACCCCAGCTGGGCTGTGGACGCTCTGGCCTCCGTCAACATCACCTTGGAGTAACATTTTTTTTTTAATACGCAGAAGATAGATCACACAGATAAACAATGACAGATCTTTTTTTAAACACATGATTGTTTTGTATTTGTTGTTTACATTTGCATTATCCTGTTCTGTGTGTGCGTGGGCGTTTGGGGGGGGGGGGCTTTAGATCAACAGGATGGAGCTTTTATTATGTGGCGCGGCAAACAACCTGCAGCCTGAGCAAATTGTCCTCGGAGTAGACATTATGATAATATGCCACTGGATGGGGTTTAAATGAGGTTTGGAAAAAGAGGGCGGGGGACAAACACACAAACTGTGTCTCACGCAATGCACACAATTTTTTTTGGGGTGCTGTCGCCATGGTTACATGGTGAGGCCCACCCACTTGAAAGGAGAAATGTTTTTTTTTTTCATCTTGCCTGTCATGCTTTTTGCACGGAAGAGTGTGCTGAAAGGAGGCGTGTCGTTCGTCACGGCAAGCACAAATGTGATGAGTGCGGGCGTTTTGCTGTCTTGTTGTACATCGCAAGCGCTTGCTCGTCGTTACGGCCAGCAGAGGGCAAAATCTCAGCACTGACCAGGAATGTGCACGCAAGTAATGACTAGCGACTGGTCATGCCGGTCAGGTGATAAAAGACGCTCACTTATAGATGTCTAATTGTGATTTTTAAACTACAACTGTTAGCTTTGTCCTCTCAACACCACATTTGGGAGCATTTAACTCATTCAGTACCAGCCAATTCTAGACCAAGTCTGAAGAGACGTTTCAAAACGTCTTTGGGAGTGAATGAGTTAAGCCAGGGTACAAGCATACCGATTTTTCATGTCTTAACATTGTTTTAGGGAGCTAGGAATTGAGCTAAAAATCAGGCCCTATTATCGGTATGTGTGCGCACTGGCTAACGACTGACCCTGTTGATTTCATTTGTGACAACTCAACACTTCTCTTCTGATGGAGCGTTTTGCAAAACTGTCGAGTGCGTCGTAAATGCAGTTAAAAGATATTTTAGGGCAGGTTAGGTTTTGGGGTAGCTGTTAAATGTTAAAAAGGGCTCGTCATACATTTGAACATTTAGTGAATATGTTTACTTCATTCTCAGGGAGTTGAATCAATCAGCTGGACTGTCCAGGTTGAAAACTAGACGATAGCGGCTAGTCCATGGGCCAAACTGGATCGCGAGGATGTTGACTGAACGCTCCAACGGCTTTCCATAACAATGTTCAAATTTGGCCTGGTATAAATTTACCAAATTTTGAATTATCTCACAGCGAGCAAAACATTTCACCGCTCTCGCGCCGAATACAAAGTGATACAACAAACGAAATGCACATTTTTAAATTGTTTTTTTTTTAACCCACCTCCCAAATATGCTCATATTCTCTCCTCTCTGCGTCTATGCGATTATGATAATTAATCGCGGGATTATATTTACAGTATGCATTTCAGCTGTTTATTTCGGAATATGCCTGGCAAGAAAGAGGAAGGTGGCTGGTGGTGAGGCTTCGTTACCAAGCCGTGCAGAATCGTGTTCCGGGGCCCATAAAAATGTTTACGCACCGAAGGCTTGAACGTTAATTGGACGCGTTGTCATGTATCGGTGGGGGTGTGGGGGGGTTAGAGAAGCAAACATGCTAATTAAAGAGCAGAGGAGAACTTTCAAGCGCACCGACAACTCAGTGGCAGGCAGCTGTGATGGACAGTTGAAGGGATTGCGCGGCTGCTCATTGCGTTATTCGGGACGCTGTTATTTTCCTAATGAGGCAAAGGTGTTGATTGAGGATGAAGCTGAATTGATGTAAAGGACTTGATTCGTTTTTCAAAACACACCAGCCGCAGCATTTGGTAAACCTGCACAAACGATTCAGTACCAGCCAATTCTGGACCAAGTCTGAAAAGACGTTTAAAAACGTCTTTGGGAGTGAATGAGTTAATAAGCTCCAATAGAATGACATCTGCCTTGACTGAAGCTAATTGTTACCGAGAGTTGGTGCTAATGTTGCGATTATTTTGTTTGAGACTACATCTTTTATTTATAAAACAGCCCCCCCACCACATATCGTTTTTTTTTTAATGATTGTTAAATAATAAACATGACAAAAGCTGCTTTTTTTTTCATTTTCCTTTTAAATATTAGCACCACTTTGAGTGCGATGTGTTGTGCCTTTCTCCATCACACGGGGACTATTGGTTAGCACACGTGGTTCACATTTTTGATATTTACTGCTCCGGCCTGCCTGCGTGGAGTTTATTCCCGTTCTCTGGCATCCTCCCACATTCCAAGAGCATGCAAATTAGATCAATTGTAGTCTAAATAGTCCGACGGTGTGAATGTGAATGGTTGTTTGTATGCCTACTATATGTGACCAATTTTTGTATTGGGACTTTATCCTGCAAGCGTACCTAATGGAGTGACCGGTTAGTGTCAATATGCAAAGTTCAACGACAAATGAATATGCAGTTTAATCGCAATCAGTGTCATCTCTGTCAAAGCTGAATACTTGACACAACATTTGTATTGGATCTCATTACAGGCAATGCAGACCTATGCCACCGAGTTCACCTGAACTTTGAAAAACGCATCAAATTATGTCTTGAAAATGATGGGAATCATTTTGAAAATATTATTTCTCAACGTTACAATTATGTTGTTTGAAGAAGTATGTGTTTCTTTGTTTTTTTTACCATGTACCCAGACTTTGTGAGCACCCTGTAGAATGTGCAGGCGTTCCTAATATTGTGGCCTGGCTGGTCGTGTACTACACACACACACACACACACACACACACACACACGCTCGCGCTCGCACACACCCAAGTGGTGGCATCACTAATCCCCAGTGGCTGGTCACACACTTGCAGCGAGCGCGTCCATGCGTGAGGATGCTGCGGAGGAGCGACGCAGGCAACCAGTTGCTCTCCAGCTGCCAAAGTGGATCCTCAGCCGCAACCTGTTGCCTCGTTGCCGGGGCAAGTCCAGCCGAATTGTAATTAGGAGGTCGGGCCGATCGCAAAGCACCATGTCGCCGATCGTGATGCTATTATAAGGACAGGGAGGAAGAGCGGACGTTTTGGGGTGGTGGATCACCTCCTCCGTACGGAGGTTTTTGCGGTGATCCGCCGCCGCCGCCGCCGCCGCGCGCGCGTACCGCGTCTCTGGTGCAGCTCTGAGGAGGAGGTAGAAGAATGGTCGAACTGGAGAAGGAGGTGCTCCCGCTGCCCCCGCGGTATCGGTTCCGAGACCTGTTGCTCGGGGACTGGCAGACCGACGACAGGTAAGCCGTGTAGCCGACTGGGGGTTGCTCGTTTTTACGCACGCACGGTGCAGCGCACTTTTTTTTTTTTTTTGCGCAAAAAAAAAAGTGGGAGCGTCATCTAGGCGGAGTTTGCGTTTTTTTTGGGGGGGGGGGGTTTATTCGCAGCCTGTGTCTCCTGCTGCGGAGTGATGTTGCAACAGGTCCGTTTGTTAGTGTGTGCGCGCCCATGCACAACCGGTTACGAGAGCGCATGTGACCTCGCCAAAGGCGACATAAAAAGACGACTTACTAACTCTCCTCTTTTTTTTTGCAAGCGCATGCTTTGTTGCACGCCAAAATCAATTTCGCGAACCCAGTAGGGGTGGAATCGGGGCGTAGAAGACGAAGGTATTGCGTGCACCTTCTCCCGCTGCTATAATAGCTGAGATTCATAGTGGACCATCTGCCACCTGGACAGGCAATTTCAAGTGGCTGCTCCCAGTAACTGGCAATTAACCTTTGCTTACGCTCCATTTGCAGGCCGGCAGATTTGACGTGCTGTATGATAAGCAGCGCTTAATATGGATATTTCATTGGGACGTCTCACGGAGGGGAAAAAAAAACTCAACCTGCATTTGACATGCAGACTGAAGATCACTTGTTAGCTTGCCGGAGCTCGAGAGGCTGTTTTGAACTACAAAGTTAGCATGGAATGACCCTGCCGTGGCCACGCAAATATTTCAAAACGATTGCTCAATAAATGAGAAAATGGAATGTCACATCTGAACCTTTAGCAGCAGCTTGAGTTGCGACCACGCATAAACGTCAGCTATACTGCCAGCGCGCTAATGTCACCGCGCGCTGATAACACGACCGGTGAGAGACAACGGGACGCTTATCACACCACGTTTTCCAGAAGCCGTTTTGGCAAAGCAAAGTCAACCGTAGCAGGCACAAGGCATTTTTTGGAAAGAGACGTCAAAATGAGAGGAGGCCCAATTTGTACAAATGCTGGACGAAGGACATGAAGACACATCATCTTGCGATCTAATCGACCGACCTACCTACCACATTACCAATCCATCTGTCTTAACTACCAATCAATCTACATATCCACCTACCTATTTTATCGACCAATCTGTCTATCCGCCTATCCACATGGCTCCCTACAGTACAAAACACTGTAGCTGCCAAACAATCCATATCTTCGAATCAATCTATCCACCTACCAATGTACTGTACCTACCTACCTTTTCTATCAATCAACCTAACTACCTTATCTACCTACCTAAATATCGGCCTACAGTGGTACCTCTACTTATGAAATTAATTTGTTTTGGAAGAAATCTCTTAACGAGAACATTTGTAAATAGAGACGCGTTTTCCATGTAAATGCCCTAATCCGTTCCAAGCACCCCAAAATTTAGACATAAATGGTTTCTCAAGCATAAAAATGTATCAAAATATGGAACAGATACATGTTGCATTTAGATTAGTGCACAATAAATGAGAGTTGTGCATAATGTAAAAAAAAAGAATAGAATAAAGAATAAAAATGATGGTCATTTAAATTTGAACTGCGTCCTCATTGGGGGTTTTTTTTATTCTCTTTTGTTCATGTTCTCTCTCAGAAGTGTTTTTTGCCTGGCGTTTTGTAAAGAACTGATCCAAGGACGTTTGCTTTTGTCAACTTTTAACAATCCTTTGAAAATGTCCAAGGCAAACATCAGCATGGTGAGCGATCACTTTTTCTGGGCGATTCACATTTACGTAAACCTAACCTTTCCTTGTGGAAATGTGGCTATAGTCAAAAGTATTAGAGCTTACCTAATGGCACAACCTGGGGGGGGGGGGGTCCGTTTGAGGAGAGGTGTTTATTCGTTTGAGTCACGGCATCTACCAGCGTGCCGGCATAGAGGACATTTCACCATGACGTCATCCGTACTTCCGGGTTGCAAAAGCAGACACTTTCTCATCTTTTTCATTTGACCAAGGCACAGCGACTGCGAGAACAGGGGAAATGACATGAATGATGATTTTTTTTAACCTTCTTCTATAACTCTGTGATGTGTCTGTCAAAAAGAAGTTATGTGAGGTAACTCGCTTCAAAAAGAAACACAACGCTGGCCTTCATTTTTATTACAAGAGGTCAACCGATTCAAAACTAGATGTGGTTGGAAACTGACACCAGGTTGAGAGATTTAATTGGCTTTTGTCGCGCTGATTAATGGCAAAGATGAGCTCTTTTCACAATGAAATGGACGGCGCACTGTAATTTTGTAGATGATTAGTCATTATGTTTTGTTAAATGACTCTAACGCAGCCCAACTGAACATTTTGTGCATACCTGTGAGAAAAAGTCTTCCCCCAACCTCGATGATGGGAGATTCCCCGTCTTCCTATTAGAAGCGGCTGTGCCAGCCTCGAGGCAGTCTTGCAATCTTCTCTGTACAACTATTTTAAGACATCCACTTGATTTATCCCCGCCTCACCCACTGGATAATTTCTTCTTCTTAGGACATCGTAGTGGCGCAACGCCAAACACAAGTTTGTGTTATCATTTCATTTGAGGTCAGCACCAGTCAATCACTTTGGTGCCATAGGCGACGTCTTCAGAGCGCTTTTTTTTCT
>CAAKHF010002662.1:17504-29317 GCA_901007745.1 Hippocampus kuda
ACATCTGATTGAAGTGTCTTGGATTAAAGCGTTTATCATTCATCCAAACGCCCTCCTGTAACCCGGTGAAATGCACCCGAAGGCCCTCAGGTGAGACAATTTTCCCATTTTTTTTTTTGGAGGACGTCAAACATGGTGAATAATTCATGACTCACACAGGGTGACTCCCCACCTTTTGATTGCATTTTTGAGTCCTACTCTTGCCAACGGTTGTGGAGATAGCAGGTCGCGGCCCTCGAGTGTAAGTCGTACATTTTTAGAGTTTAATTTGACCACTTGAACTGGACAGAAAGGATTGAACTAAAAACATAGAAAGGCAAACACAGCACAACACCATTTGGTTGTAACCTTGTCATATTGTATACATAATACAGAGCTATGGTGACATTTTATGAGACATTGTCAATAAGGTTGGCTAGAATTGATTGCAAATATGTGGGGATGTTATGATCATTTGAATTGTTCCAAAAAAAATGAATTGAACACTAAAATAATCCATCCTATATCCAGTCCCCTCCAAAAGTATACAACTGAAAAGTTCGGAATTCCATCTTTTATTTCATATTTCGTACCTACATTAGATGTATTAAACCACAGGTGTCAAACCCGAGGCCCCGGGGGCCAGATATGGCCCACCACATCATTTTATGTGGCCCGTGAAAGCAATTCACACATGTCAACTTCCATGATGTTTTCTGAAGTCTAAACCAAAATGTCAAATTGTTGTGTATAATATAATAATTAGAATGTTTGAACAATCCATTATTCTTGACGTATGATGTCAAAACTAGTTATCCATTCATTTGTTGCTCGCTGTGTTTAGTAATATGTGGAGGTGGTTAAATATTTAGATGGTTTCACAAAATTCAGCAGTCATAATGGCCCTCCAAAGGAAACCGTAACTACAATGCGGCCCGCGACAAAAATGAGTTTGACATAGAATTGCGCACCTTTAGTTTGAAGCCACCCGCTTTTGAAGTGAGCAAAAGTATTCTAGCGGCCATTATGAACTTCCCCATTATTCCGAATTAATTATTCCCATAAATTCCCCCCAAATTTGTGGTTGACTGCGATGAGGTGACGCAAACAGGAGAAATTCTGCTTGATTGACTTTACTGCTTTTACTACATTGTGAAGGTTTTATTTGAAGTTGTGAAGTTTTACTCTGAATCGTTAGCGATTTTTGTGGCCAGTGTAATTTATAACATTGACTTTGGAAGATCATTTGGGGGAGAAATTCTGCAAACAGAGTGGCATACTGTTTGTTTATTGGCCAGTTTGGATTAGGAGAGGTGGGGAGGGAGGGGGGCGGGGGGTCATTTTGTTCCGGCATGAAAGAGAGAAGCCTTCTGGTTGCTTGAATGTCAGTTTGCTGCGAGGTTCTTGCCAATTTGCACAATCAGTTTTGCAAATTAGATTTTTTTTTTTCGTTTGTCTCCACAATGCAGACGCGTGTTTTCTTTATTTTAAAGCCACCATTCAAATCAAATGGACACCGTTTATAGTCTCTGGCAATGAGTCAGTGGGTGTCCTTCCTTGAGAGGAATGCCAGATGACGAGACACTTTAAGGATGGACACATTTCTTATAAATAACGCCGGTTGACTCGTTTATTTGTTATTCGTGTTTATTTGCACCCCTTGGCCCGTATGCTACACACAAGCTTCCCGTTCCACGGCTAGCTTATAAAGATTCCGTTTATTTTGTCTGTCTTTTCTCAACCAGCCATATTTCTCGTAAGACTTTTTTTTTTTTTTTTTTTAAATTTTGGCCCACACAAACACAAACACCTTCCCGGGCACAGCGCCACAACAAAATTAAACACGACAGATGCATTGCTGCACAATAGTCGGCCCCAGCGTGAGCTCTCTGGAATTACCAACATGTCTTTTGTCCTCAAAGCAGTGTCGTATTTAACTGTCGCCTTGGTACAGTATTTCCTAAACGCTTCGCCATTCTTTCCCAACAACACCCCCAGCAATTTTGCCAAATGACTAATAAACCCCAGGCAAGGCCTATTCTCACCAGCCATCCATCACGACGGTCAATATCCATGCCACATTCATGCAGTCGCTTCAGAGTACAAGCACCTCTATTTAGCGTATGAGTCTGTCTTACGCCAAACCTGCGGAGCACGTGAGGAGAGATTTGTCACAAAGGTCATCTCTTTCCTAAACGGAGGTGTAGGAGGGAGGACGTAGTTGTTGTGCATTTCTAGGATGGAAAAAAGAAGCAACCTGAAACGGGTAAGAGGAATTAACTGCACATGGTGAATGGTCAGCTGCGGCCTGGGGAGCGGAGGGAGATGCCTAATAAGACCACACTGCCGACATGATGCGCGTCCCCCTCGGCTTAATTAAAAATAAAGCCTAATTGATATTGGCAAAGGTGGTAAGCGTTCGATGTGTTCTCACAGGAGTTATTTCGAAAGTCTTAATGAGACTCCTTTTGAGGAACATGGCCGTGCAGCGAATAGTTGTTCGCCGCAACTATATTGGATCCGCTAAATCAGCGGTTCTCAACCTGGGTTCGATCGAAGCCCACGGGTTCGGTGAATCGGTCTCAGGGGTTCGACAGAGCCTTTGCCTTGGAGGTTAAGACACACCCGACTCAACACGTCAATTAGTTATGACACGCCCGCGGCAGATGATCACATCACTGTACATCGCTTTTGTCCAATCAGTGTTGCGGGAAATTTAGTTCGCTCAGTCACCAACGAATGACTGTCGTGATAATACGTCATGTCATTTTTTTAATAGATTTTTTTAAATACATGCTAACTTTGTCGAGCAAAACAAAAAAAGTGGTCAAATCATTCGATGACAATAAAAATTGGCATCGAATTATTCGATTCAATTCAGCCTGACTAGATTTTTCTTTTACCTTCACGAAGCGCAAAAAGAATGTTTTCATCGTTGCTTCTTGTTTAAAATCCCGCTCATCATCATCCATGACATTTTGGAGTCAAACCTTGTTTTTCATCATTTGAGTCACAATGGAACCTTTTCCTTCAGAATGCAAAGAGTACAATTGCATCGGTTTAATCCTAATGTTTTACGGCACCCTCCATTAACCCGAAAGGTAGTCTGCTACCAACTGCTTTTGTTAAAAGGATTTAGGTTCTCTTTTTGCCCTCGGCGTCACGATGGAACTGTTCAACCCACCCCAGATGCCAAAGTGGTAGAGAGTGCTACACGGCAGCAGACTGAGAGTATCGGCTCACATTTTAAGAAGAGTGTACGCAGACTAAGGATGAGTAAAGTATTTCGTCCCGATAGTAGCGCATCTCTATAAGATTATCCTCAATGACTGTGGTGTGTGATGTCTTATATGTCGCAAATGTTTATGTGTGAGGTCAAGAAATGGTTTGTAACTGCACCGTACTGACCCGATTACCTCTTCGAGTGACACGCTTTCTTCTTCTATGTATTTTCTGGCAGTCTGGATGCTCTCTGGCTCCATGTTACCCCCCCCACAGGTCAGTCCTGGTACTGCAATAGACTTGGTTTGGAGGAGGAGAATTGCAATGTGTGGGTGTGTGGCGTTGCTAATCCTGACTATCTTGACTTGTCTTTGTCGTCATGTTTGGGGGACTATCGACTAAATTGTCAAAAATCGTGCGTGTGTACCCGGTTTAAGCCAACGAAATGCATCTTACACAAAGGACCTCAAACTTACATTGTAGGCTGCTTACCATTTTAGCGAAGTCAATTTTATTTTTGGTTTGGAAGCATCTAACGGTCAAGAGTGCCAAGTGGACAACCTCAGCAGCCACCATGTTTAAAATAGAATAAACGCAATGTTTCTGGAACTTTCCTCCTGTTTTAAAAACTGTTGTAGATGCAGATGGCACCATACAACCGGCCTAACAGTCGACCTGTGTAACGTCTGAGCGATTTCGATCCCGGCTGCTGTCGGATGTTGGTGGAAAGGCCTCCCCCTGGCTCGCAAAAGTGATCACTAACATGCTTTGTCCACCTATCAGAGCGGCGTTATTCCCAAACCATGTTTGTGATTAATACTCCACCGGCAGTGACCAAGGCGGGGATTCCTCTCATGTTTCATTCCTTTCAGTGCATTCATTTAAAATAAAACAGAAAAGTATGTTTCATCCCTAGAGTTGAAGAGATAGCAAACGTCTGCTCTCATCTGCAAATGTAATGTGAGGAGAAGGCGGCGATAGAATGGCACTTCTTTTTTTTTTTTTTTTAATGGCGTTATCCATCGCGTGTGATATATTATTTCATGCTTTGGGTGATTATGCTTCTCTTCCGAGACAAAGTGTTGCTAACGATCGAGGCTTGCGCTGTGAGCGGTGAGTCGCAAACGCTCTTTTCTGCAAGGGGATGAGGCAAGACTGATGACGTCAGGGAGCAAAGGGTCTGCGCACAGCCGCGGATGATGCATGGAAGTTGTAATACATGTAAAGCCACGGGTTGCACACGATCGCCTTTAAAAGCAACGTGGCACGCCTAAAAGTATGGGGTTGTGCTTGAACACGTAGTTCCTATTGGATCTCATTTTTCATTAAGCCAAGACGATTCAGTGCTTCCTATTTTATGGGAAAGCATTCAAGGCAGGGAATCTCAAAGTGTGATACTAGAACCACTAGAGTTTCACATTCACCCTCTAGTGGTATGCAAAAGAAGTACTGCCTGAGGAGATAGAGTTCAGTTGTATTTAACTTTAGGGCTGGATGTTAATGGACTGGATGAAACTATATCATGCTAACCATGCTGTTTTTTGTATTTTGGGCAGATTCTCCCTGATTTTACACTTGACACTGTTTTTAGTTTTTGCTGGGCTGTTTTGCACGATTGCAGCATTTTGGCTGTGGTATTTTGTTGAGCAGAAAACATTGGCACTCCTGGACTTTTGCTGTTTGTTTGAAATGGAACAAGGAGGTATTTCAAAATGGAACGATGGTAAAAGTTTTTTTTTTCTGCCGACGTATCGACATGATGGACGTCTGCCGACGTATGGACGTGATAGAAATCGACTTGTAGTTACATTCTGCCAGTTTATTGGTAACGACTGTTTTTGAAGCTGATGCCTTTTCAGGGAATGAAAGGGCTCGTGTTTACACAACAGTCGGCATGTCAGGAACAGGAAGTAAACGCGACGGTTATTTTTCACTACTCATTGTTTGTTGTGCTTGTCCGCTGTCGCATTTCCATATCATGGCGAGTTTAGTCTGATTGTTTGTTCCTTCAAATCTGTTTATGGGATTGAAGTGAATTTAATTTTTTACCCTCAACCCTGCCTGACTTAACATTAAAAGGTCTAGTTTTGTTCCGATCAAATTTTTTTAAAATGGGGATAGCTTGACACTAATTTTCCTCCGATACTTAAACTCGAAACCTTTTTTTTTTTAAATTATAATCCCTCCAAGTGAAAATTAGCAGTAGTCACAAGCAGGGCACATACACCAACAACAATTGATATTCACAGTTATGGACAATATTCAATCAGCCTGACTTGAGATCTTGTAGCATTTTGTTAGGACAACGGCTGCGGTTTGAACTAACCTGCATGACAAACAAGGGGTGTCCTTTGGGTTTTATTTATTACTCAGACGATCTGGCATCTGCTGAAGGGAGATTCTGCTCTCTTGATGCATTTAGATGATTGCGAAAGTTCGAAACTTCGCCTTGGCCAGACAGCAACAGACACTCGACATGCTGTTGTCTGACAAATTGTGTTGGTTATGATTCATTTCAGGCATTGTGGGTATGTTATAACGGCGCATTGGGGCACTTGTCCGTTGTCCTTCCCTAAACTGTTTCCAGACAGTTGAAAGCACGCAAGTCGAAAATATCTTCTCAGATGAAGAATTAAGATTCAGGGTGAATAAAGCGGGCAGCATGTTGGCTGAGTGATTCGCACGTCTTTCTTGTAGTCCAAGACCAGTCCGAGGCAAGTTTATTTTCACAGCGCGATTCATAAAAGGCAATTAAAGTGCTTTACAGAGGCAAATAAATACATGAAGTGAAAAGTCATGTGATGACAAAAAAAAAAACATTTTAAAGAGAATTAAAAGAGGGGAATAAAATGTTTAAGAAGTACATAAAAATGTGTTCGGAAAAGTGAGGAGATTATTAAATCAGTAATTCGTGAGAATGCTGCAGTTAAAAAGAACTATTTTATGTACTAATTTAAATGAACTGACAGTTTGAGCAGACCACATGTTTTTTCGGGAAGTTTACTCCACATGTAATGAGCAAAAAAACTAAACGCCATGTTACTTTGTGTGGTTCAACTTCTAGGAATACACAAAAGCCCTATCCTGGATGCCTCGAGGAGTCTGAATGCGAGATCGGGACTTGGTAAATCGTGAATGTATTTTGATCTAAGCCCGTTGTAAGCTTTGAGGCCGAGCGGTAAGATTTTGAAAATGACGCACGGGAAGACAGCTCGTAATTTGAGGACCGATGTGATACGGTCCGGTTTTCCTTTTGAGGACGAGCACTAGAGGAAACGGATGGATGTGTGGTGAAATAATGCGTCTGGATACTTTTGTCTAATTTGAGGTCTTCGGCTTCCCCCGCTTGATGGCAAGTAATAATATAACATCGGCATTTATCCGTCTAATGCCATCTGGATCATGCTGATTTTTTTCTTATCCCGGAATGATAGCATAAAGGGCACCTGTGGAGCGTATTAAGATTTCAGACATTATTAAGCGACTATGAAAGTCTGCTTGTTTCACTGGAGTGTTGAAATCAATCTCGTGCTAGCGATGTGTGGAATTAATAACATTTTGCTCCCTTTTCACAAGCTCCACTCAAGGACGTCACATTTCTTTGTATTGAGGACTACTTTTTCTTTGTTATCCCACATCCTGCTCTATGTGGGTCAGGGACAAGGCGTTGTGTCAATCATTTTGTCACAGCAGCTTTGGAGAAACAAGAGTGCATCTCTTGAGCAATTACTGGAGCACGCAGGTGCCAAAGTGCAATTTTACTTGCCTCTCGCCCTCATTTCGGAGTCGCCATAATATTATTGGCGGTCTTTTCCCTTTGCTTTTCCTTTTTAAAACTCATTCAGTACCAGCCAATTCTAGACCAAGTCTGAAAAGACGTTTAAAAACGTCTTTGGGAGTGAATGAGTTAAAAAAAAAACTGTCCTCCTACTTAGAGATGACAGAGTACAGAATGAGGCGCAATAAACATCCCGCTACTTTATGACCGTCAGCGTTTTGCGTGGAGTGCTTCAAATGAAGGGACATATTTCTTGTAAAGAATGAAAACGGCGTCACCGTGTGAATCGTGAAGTGTTTCCCTTCTGTGTCGTCTCCTTCTGGAGGTGAAATTATCATTTGTCGTCCCGCTTGTCCTTGTTCGATCTTGGAAGTAAAGCATCCGCTGTTGTTCGCGCTTGCCAAAAAATGCCGCCTTGCAGTAAAATTTATTGATCCATTTAATTGATTTTTCTATTTTGAGAAACGGTCAGAGGTTTACAGCCTATCACCTTGAAAATTAAACAAGGAAGCTTTTATCGCTTTTGGTTTCGTAGGATCACAAAAAAAAATAAAAAATAAAACCCAGACAAATATTCTCTGCTATATCATTTTTCAACATTGAAATGCTTGCTATCTCGCTTTTTTTTCGCTATACTTACTTACTGTTACACGCTCGCATGTGGGAAAGTAAAGCCACAATCCCCAATGTACTTTTAAGCTATTTTATGAACACCGGCAGTACAGTGCACACACTCACGCAGAAGCTGCTTATGTGCAGAAACTCACACGCAGAGTCACAGATTTCACACCACACCCAAGTAGGCCCCGCCTCTTCAAGGCACAGCATTTTATGGCCGCAATTTGCTTTTGGTGTTCTCATACACTTGAAATTTTGTTCAACAATGGTGTTTTTAATAAGTGTGTTTTAATTGGCTTCATTTGTTTAAAGCCTTTAGTAGAGAGAAACAAATGCAATTAGGCAATTGATGGATAAAGAGTAATTTCTTGAAAAAAAAAAAGCTTCAGCGTACTTCAAAATGAAAAGTGATATGGTCATGATTTATGACTTCAGGCATCACAGGGTTTTTTTTTCTGCATTCAAAATTGCCTGGTGGTCGCCTCCCAAGCCAGACCGCTTGATATCGCTCAACGCAGCGTAATAAAGTTCGATTCTGTGAATAAATCAGGGCGTGAACACCGACTTCGTCACGCTCTTACGGACGGCGACTAATCCTGTCTTGACCGCGGATGTTGACACTTGCCGCCGACTGTGCTCGCGAAACTTCTTTCGTTCTCTCCGCCATGTGATTAAAAAGCCCCGGGTGCTGTGTCGTGATTGGCGTGCCAACATGGGTGGAAGCAGCGGGACAGCCTAAGGTTCAACCAGTCATTCTCTCCTACACCATCCTCCGTATTCACAGCCACCCCGCAGTCTGTCTGTCTATCAGTCGGCTATTTTGGCCCACTTTTTTGTTTTGTTTTTTTAAATTTTTTGGTGACTTCAAGCGACTGAGCACGGATCATCCACTGTAGTGAAAAACTGCGACCCTGGATTGGGTTTTGAGGATTTTAAAGTGCAGTATCTTTTCAGGGACAGTCTAAAAGGCTTCCTTATCTCTGCTCATGCCCATTTAAATCGATGAAAATATTCAAATGATTGCACCAACGCAATGGGTCATATCATCAGGTATCCTAATAATAAACAGAGAGATAAAAAGAGAATAAATTCTTACCTGAACTCCTGTGGCTGGCTGGCTGCCATTCTAGGAGGGTCACAAACCCGTTCATGGCGACCGTTCATAACCTCTAAACGTTGTAGGGTGAGACGATAGTCAACCGAGGATTCCCTGTAACATTATGGAACTTTTATTAGGAATGAAAACATTACTGCATTCCAAAAAAAAAAATAGATGATACTTAACTTTTGTCTCTGTACCAAAGGTGCTTTGGAGTTGTCCACAGGTTTGGTGTTCAGTCAGCGCAATATCAGATATGGGTCACATGAAAGTACAAGGGGGAAAGACAATTAAAAGTGATATAGGACCGAAATCGGAAATTGATTTGGGGGCCTGCAGTGAGTAAATACACCCTTCCTATTCGCAAATGTCATATCGAACCACTGTTCTTGAATCCCAGTTGCTGTTTTGCTGTGCGGAGACAATCTCGGTCACACGCTGAGAAGAAATCCATTTGATAAACTTGGGCGGACAGGATGAAGAGCGAGCACATGGCAGGAAAAGGCCAGTCGGGACAGTTTCGAGACAAACATTGACAGTGGCCACACTGAGATGGTTTGGACTCCCTACCAAGTAGGAACAATGGCTCATAGAAAGTGGACAAAAGTATTGAGACACAGGAATAAACAATGAATGAAAATCTGCAAACATTTTGCCTTTACATACTGTATGTATGTGTTGATTATAAATTAATTATGTTTGCGACTTCTTTGAACATATTGCAGAAAGCTTTTTGTAAGGTACCTCAAGACCTGGATGGGTGAGTTTGGGGTAGAAAACCACTTTCTTCAGTGTGCAGTGGACATTTTTTTTTCCTCTTTAACCTTTTCAGGATGTACACACAGCTATATTACAATGTCACGTGTTTTCCCACCTGAATCCCTCCAAGTCTTATCGGACTTCTGTACTGTTCATTTTTACTCGAGGAAAAAGGCTGCAGAGCTTGAAGAAAGGCACATGATCCTCTTCCCTTGGGATGTTATCGCAAGCTCTCCTGACATCATTTGAATAGAGCGGTCTTGAAAGTTCCGCTGTTCCCAAAAAAAAAAAAACAAAACAATGTCTTCTCATATCTGCAACAAGCAGTCACGGGTGCCAGTGGGGTGGACATCAACGGGGTTGGGACCCCCGTGACTGAGCGCCCTTCACAAGTTTATGTTTGCTCACATCTGCGAAGGAAGCGGGAGGCGAGCCCTCCTTGCGTTGCCACGGCAACTAGAGGGAAGCTTCCACCTCCCTCACCCTAAAAGGGTGCATGTATGTACGGCCACGACATGGGTCACAGTGAAACTCCTGCCCCGTGGCCAATGACGTTGCGAGAGTTGAGCGTCTGGCGTCATCCACCCCCCCCCCCACCTGAGTCATTGCACTCCCAAAGGACGGATGAAAGGAGACTAAGTGGTCAAACAGGAAATGCGGTCACCTCGAGTCCAACGGCTCCCATGCCGGACAATCTGGCAGGGCCTCTTTGGTTGTTTTCCATCACGACTCTGCATGAGTGCTGTAATAATCCTAATAACCCACGCGCGTGCAGGCGGGTATTTTTGCATGCGTGTCGCTTTCACCAGAAGGGTGCCGGGCGGAAAAAAAGCAGCAATTATGGGCTCCCGTGTTGAGGAGTCGTATCGGAGAGAAGTCATTTGTTGCTCTATATTCAATCAGCGCAGCTAACGAGAGCGACAGAGGATGACCTGGCTCTTCGTGGAGCGTCATTTCCTCCTAAAAGCCATTCAAGGCGCTTGCTCTTGTACTTGATATGCTAAAATAATTATCACCCCTTTTTGATCTGCAATATGATTTTCCGCCCTCGCAGCGGAGCTCGCAGTCTAATTCCTCTCTTGACATTTCTGTCCAACTTTTGTGTCTTCAGGGTGCAGGTGGAGTTCTACGTGAACGAGAATACATTCAAGGAGCGCCTCAAGCTGTTCTTCATCAAAAACCAAAGATCCAGTGAGTTAGCGCCCCCGCCCCCCCCTCCCCTGCGCGTTTGCTGGCTTCATTTTCCTTTTGATTTTCACACTGTTTTGTCTACATGTATGACTTCAAACAATTGAAGTCAACCAGTTGAGGCATTTAAACTCAATGCTCATATTAAGTACAACTTGAGCCATCTTAGTGTCCCTTTTAAGAGAAAATAAATCTCTCGTGCATTTGATACCCCACAGGGGGGAGCGTTACTAAGAACCCTGCCAAATTTGAATGATGGAAAAAAAAAACCCAACATACATATAAAATGAGGATTCAAAATCACTGAAAAATCAGGCCGGTCTCTCTACACCTGCACGCTATGCTCGTGTCCACTGATTCGCTGAAACCCTGCCCCGCACAACTGTCCATCAAATAATATACATCACGGGTGTCAAACTCAAGGCCCGGGGGCCAGATCCGGGCCGCCAGGTCATTTTATGTGGCCCGCAAAAGCAAATCACGTGTGTCAACTTGCTAAAATGTGTCCCGAAACGTCAAATTGTCATGTATAATAAATAACATTGAGATTTTGCAATAATTTTGTTACCCTGTTTACTCTCACTTGAACAACATTTGAACAAATTATTAGAATTGACTTGACTGATTTCAAAACTAGTCATCTATTAATGTGTTCCGTACACGTAATAATTTTTTGGTTTCACTGTCGTAACGGCCCTCCGACGAAAGACGTAACTCCAAATTGGGCCGCGACTAAAATGAGTTTGACACCCCTGCCATTCAATCTTTCTTACGTGTATGTATACACATCACTACAGTGATCCCTCTCTATTTCGCGGTTCGTTTATCGCGACCTCTGTGCATCGCGGATTTTTTCAAACATATTCATTAAAAAAAAAAAAAAAAAGCCTCAAAAAGTCTGCAAAAGTCTGCGAGAGGCAGTGAAAGTCAGCAAAACAACAGCAAGTCACATAGAGCAACATATACAGTACTACATACATGTGTTTAATTTATTTCATTATTCATACACTAACCTAACTTATACATGTTTAAATATATTGGTATATAGCATGAAGTAATGTTAATTACGACAAACATGCATGTATACCATTAAATTTGGCCTTATAAATATTATTTATACTCATACACATGTACATATACCTAAACGGCGGGAGGTGGGGGGGGGGGTCG
>CAAKHF010002667.1:2699-23949 GCA_901007745.1 Hippocampus kuda
GAGAGGGGGGGGAGGGGGAGGGGGAGAGAGAGAGAGAGAGAGAGAGAGAGAGAGACAGAGAGAGAGACAGAGAGAGACAGAGAGAGACAGAGAGAGAGAGAGAGACAGAGAGAGAGAGAGAGAGAGAGAGAGAGAGAGACAGAGAGAGAGAGAGAGAGAGAGAGAGAGAGAGAGAGAGAGAGAGAGAGAGTTGCAGGGGTGTTAAAGGGGCGCTAATCCGAAAAGAATTATTCATCAGATGCTTTCAAATTCCTCGTTATATGCACAGATCAGCCCGCATTTTAACACTATTTTGAAATACGGCTGTCCTAATTGAATTCGTAAAATTTCTAAACATATTTGAGTTTAAAAACCAGTGCCACGAAAGGCCAATTTGTGACACCATGGGTAATTTAAATTGAATTTTCAACATCAAAACCATGATTTCCGTGTCCCCACCCCCCAGCCCCATCTCCTCCCCATAGTCACGATTGACTAATTTACATACTCTGGGTTTTTGGGGTTTGCAAGCTAATCTTCATAATTTACTGAAAAAAAATCACCTATTTGCTGTTTTGTGCGCTCTGAAACGACATTAGATGGCATGACACCAAAGCTCTGTCTCACAGCCATGATGGTGCCCCAACCTTGCTGCTACAGAATTATACAGAGGTGGGTGCATCGGCAAATTTTGACAGTCCGTCAGTTCTCATTCAGCAGCGGCCAGATCATCATCATCCATCTATCCATTTCCTAATCGACCACCGTGCCGCCGTCCATCATTATTTCAAGCCGAATCAAAATGGCACTTTTGTCATTGCTAAACTGCAGTTCGTCAACACAATTTTAGGACCGTGAGATCTTTTCCTTCTTGTTCTTCTTTGGCGGTGTCGTGTCTGCGACAGCCAGTCGGCATCGAGAACGTGCTACTTGGTACATCACACGCAGGTGCACACAAACCAGCCAATTAAAAAACACCAGACACGCACAGCATGGTGATTGGTGAAATGAAAACAAGATGGCGCAACGTCATTGTGGTCTGTGGGAGCGACGAAAGGTCGCAATGTCAACCAGCATATTTCCACAATGTCGGCAGAGGGCGACATCACTTCCTGTTTTTTTTTTCCTCCATTTTCATCATACAATTTGGGATGGAGAATTTACAGGACTGCCCTGCGATTGGCTGGCAACCAATTCAGGGTGTCCCCCGCCTACTGCCCGGAGACAGCTGGGATAGGCTCCAGCACCCCCCGCGACCCTAGTGAGGATAAGGCGGTTCGGAAGATGAATGGATGAATGAATTTACAGGACAGCATAAAGCTGATGAAGGCAATGATGTCGAGGATGATTCACCAGACTCACCTAAACGACGGCCTCTTGGCAATGCCGTGGCTTCTGCAATCCCATTCAATTTGTTTCAGTTTGGTTTTTTTTTTTCCGTAGACACTTGACAATGTCCCACGATCGCTTCATTCGATAGGAAACGTGCTCTTGAAAATGTAGATGAATAGACTGCCTGTGTGCCCTTAATGTGGAGGCCCAGCTGTGTCATGGTATCATTTCCAAGTTTGTCCTTTGAGGGTTCCCGGAGCAGAAGAGCTGCACAGTGTGTGCTACAAGCTTGCATGCATGATTCAATATGATATGTGTTAGTCACCTTTGTGTCTGTGTCTCAAAGATACTCTACACGGATGAAAAAAAAAATAACCCCACAGTGGGGGCTGGGGGTATTTTGCAGGCAAGACAAAGTGAAAAGGGGCCAAGAAGGCAAGAATGAGAGGTTCGTAGTCTGGGTTTGATAGGGTTAAAAACTTCAGCAATGTTCAAAGATGCACTTGAAAGGATGAAGCATTACTTATTCATCAGTGCAGCAATTCACAGATGGGAACTGCGTAACTCAATCGGCCCTCGATTACATGTCTGCCTGTGTGCTTTATGTGAATGAAGATGTTGATGTACAGTAATGCCGGAGACGAATGTTATTACTGAAGTTCTTTCTCTCCGTAAGCAATTTGTTTCAAGTAGAAAAAAGTCTTACAAAAGACATGACTGTGCTGATACACCTCTGCTGTCCACTGTTGTTTGATGAGAAAAAAAAAAACATACACGACAAGACATCTGCACCGACAGAAGTAAAAGTCTACCACAGACACCAAACATTCTGCAGTCACATTTAAATAAACTGTAAAGCGTTGCCATTTTAAGATCATGGCATCGATGCAGACACCATGAAACAAACTATTGTACATTCCGATGGGTCTACTGTACATGTGATCCGAAGTGGGCCTGGCAACAACAACAAGAGCAACACCAATACTATTGTGACCACCCCCAAGGGACATAGCCATCAAAAGAATTAAAGGTGAAACATTTTCAACCAAAAGAGTCCGGTCACAAGGATTGCGGTTTATCATGAACTGAACGACTGAGAATCTGAACCGATTCGGCGCTATCGTCGTAGGATCAAAGCTGATAGATACTGCCCTCTTCTGGGTAAACGAAGCCACACACACACACACACACACACACACACACACACACACACACACGCACGCACGCACGCACGCACGCACGCGCACGCACACACACACACACACACACACACACACACACACACACACACACACACACACACACACACACGCGCACACGCACACACTTTAACGCGCGTGTGTGTGTCCCAGAATAGAAAGACTATGACAAGAATAAACTCCAGTGATACTCTGTAGCTAGATCACCTGATGTTACACAACAGGACATTGATCGTACTGTAGACCACAGAAAACAATGATCGATTTTTGAGGACATTACAAGAACGTAAAGTGACAGTTGAGAACGCAGTAAGAGTTTTAAGATTTGAAAAGTCTTATCACATAAATTAACACACACACACTCGACACACTCGCATCACGGTCAGTAGGAGTGATGGGTAAGATTCACAGAGGTAACATTCATTCTTGGCTCAGGGATGCACGACACATGAGTTGCTCGCCGATGGAAACGTCTGAATAGAGACAAATGATCTCATGTCACCCAGAGGGGCGCTTCCAGTTCCTGCGGCAACACCGAAATGCTTGATATCATCTTTTGTTTCCTAAGCCGAGGATGAGGAGAGAGGACGTGTTTGGAACTTAGCGTCGCCGCTGGGAATTGCAGCCGCTCTAAAATTGACAGGAGAATTGAACCGACTTCTTTTATCGTCAAGGGGCGCTACGGCTTCTTATTTACTTAATTAGTAATTAGGAGAAATCTAATATCTTGCTGGATGCATCGCACGCCGCTGTGTCATTCCTCAAATGAACTGACGTGACTCCTATTAGTACCCTATGCAAACCTCAAATGTAACACTAGGGGGCAGCGTAAGCCAAAGAAATTTGCAACTTATATTGCAATTTTACAATGGCGTGGAAAGGTAATCATTATACCTAAATAAATAATTATGAACGTAATCACGACAGTTCCATAAAATAATCTTAAATAAAACCAAATTTTCATTGTTGATGAACGCTGAGGCCTTCTATGCTCCCGTATTATAATGATGGCCATGATGGTGGTGCTTTTTAAAATGGTTCTGAACCACGATTATAAGGTATAAAAATTAAATATGGACCTTTCTGCAAATATACGAGTGAACCTTTTATGTAAAATTTGAATTTGACAACAACTTTATATCCTTGGTACACGCAGATGTCGAAAATATAGCAAATAAATATGGGTACAGTTCACTGCCAAAAGTGAAAAGTTTGCCAACATATCTAACGAATATTTCAAATTGAGGCAAACATGATGTTCTTAATCTGCCAAGATGTTTCTTCTGCCCTGTTCCAAAACTCATCTCCTCCAGCGTTGCTGATACGACAGCTTATCGTTAAAACAGTTATGAATTACTTCCAGCAGATGGCAGCAGATACACAAATACGCCACACATGAAGAAGACACACGATGAGGGCCACTTCTACATTTGCATATCACAATCATGATCAGCAATAAAAACTATAAAATAATGTGCCTTTCCAAAGACAAGAATGTTTTGGGGGTTTTTTTTTGCCAGAGAGCAACATTAACGTTGTGGGAGAACTATCTATACTACATCATACTGAGAACAGATCCCGATAGTTTCTATTTACTCATGCATGCAATTGAGGTAATCACATTTTAGAAACGACTGACAATGCAATTCATTTCTTCACCACAGCAAACTGCAACCACAATCCTAAATAATTTGTTTAGCGATAATTACGTGTCTGAGGTGTCAATCAACGTTACCACCTTTTCGTTTCTGAGTTGTAGATTCTCCTCTTTTAGGCGCTTCTGAATGGAAGAGGTCGTTATGTTACCCTTGTTTCTGTTCGTCTTTGTAAATGACACACATTGTGATACAGTTGATGCACAGAATCTCAATTTGTAGACCCAATGTTGTGGCTGGTCATTGGAGGATATTGCATGAGCATACTGGACAGTTAGAACATGATTTAGTATCAGTGACTGAAAAGAAACAGAGCAGAACAGTGTCACTCTATTACTGATTGTCCCAGGTCACAGAATGACACCGTTTTTCCACATGGATGAAATCATTTGCAGTGAAACCCGAGTAACCTATTTAAATATTGAATGGCCTGCTTATGGAAGGCTCTTTGAAATTTTCGATAAGAATATTACGGCCTCCTTTTTAAAAACAAGTCAACGCGGAGCAATCTGCCATCAACGGTGCAGTATTTTGAACAGCAGAAAAGTCAGACGTCGAGAATCGGGCGCTCTATTTTCGTGACTCGCGCAGATCCACCGCTGCACTTGGCGTGACTCTGCAAATCGGTAGGTTCCACCGGATGTTTGGATTATTGCAAATGCGCGCAAGCCGGCGCATTTGAAAAAGGGCAGTTTGCGCCGTTGTATCCGGAAATCTAGCCTGATCGGGGTTTAACAATGCAAACCATGTTGTGGCAAAATAACTTTAACTGTCCCACTTGCATTAAAAGGTTACCCAGTTACCCCTTCCGCCGTCGTAGCTTTCTTGAATTCAAAAGGCCTTCCAGATGTCTTCAAAGGCTTAGTCTAGCAACCGCAATTTCATTCTCTCGGCCATTACCCCCAGGTCATAAGCACCAGTATTGGAATGTTAATTGAGTGGTAAATTGAAAGCTGGACCATCCTACTCAGCTCTTTCATCTCCACAAGAGACTTGTGCGAGTTCTGCCAATACCATTGGCAAGGCCCCTACTTGTCTAGCTTTTAACTGGGGAACAAAACTCTGAGAAGTCTTTCAAGTCTTGCAGGAAGGACCTGAGGGAAGGGAAGTCTCTTTCAAGGATCCCTGAAAAATCACGAATGAAGATAAATCAATTTGGATTGTCGGTTGTCTGCTGACGTCCGAGTGAAGGTGATTGATTAAACTGTTAATTTACCCGCTATGGATGGATATTCAACAGTATTTTACCACACACCAAGAAAACGGTAAGATACTATTGCAAGTTCAAAAGTAGCTGTCAGTGGGTGGGCTTTCCGTCAGTCACTGATTCCGTCAGTGATTGATGAAATAAAAACAATCTGGGAAACGTGCCAACAGTTGTCGTGTTTTATTTTCCTTGCGACAAGAAAAGTACCGGCTCACGTCTGACAACCATTTGGCGGCCTTGAACGAACGATGACGATCTCTGACGAAGTCTTACGACAACGCCGCCTTTGCTGCCTTCACAGATACTCTCAAAGTGTTCAGCGCTGAGTGGGATCGAACCTGGCGGGCTTACGACGCCTTGGATAACAAACACGATGTCAACTAAAAGCAAGACGAGGAGCACTTTCACTAAAGGCTGATGCGAAATTAAGTCCTGTGTCAGCCTTTCTTCCAACTGAATGTTTCTTTTTACCAATGAAAATTGCATGCTTCCGGCATTGGACTTTAGCTTTCTCCCCCATCATCAACTGGGGGGGGGGGGGGCACTTCAATTATTTACCCGTTTCTTCCATTTGTCATCTTTCTAAGGTGTGAATACCTTCATTTGAAGTTGCCTTTCACTAATTACCCCTCCAATTCCCCCCCCCCCACCCCCACCAAGCGGAAACCAACTCCCACTCCAGGTTTTCCCCGGTTACGCTATGGATTCCCTGTCGGCTTTCTACAGAGAGATCGAACTCTAATTAAGATTGTTAATGAAGATTTAATTTTCCAGTTCTAATGAGTCGGTGAATTCTCAAGAGCTAAACACTTGAGCGAGAGAGGATGAGGAAGACGGACTCAGTGGAGGTGAGGCGGGAACATCAAGGATGAGGAGGTGACGATCAGTGGAGCAATATTAGAGGTCATTTACTGAACGATAATATTGTCACAGTGATTCGTTTCAGGCTCTGTCAGGTTTTGTTCCCGTTGCTAAAGAGACTTTAATGATTGCAAAGTTGAGTGTTTGTTGCAATCATACAATGACAGTATATTAAGTACACATCAGTATTTATAAATATACTGTGAACTTACCGGTATATACATAGAAACATACTTTGCCAGCTTCGATTCCCACCATGGACTTAAGTCTGTCTCTAAATATCAAAAGAAAAGAAAACTCCACTGGTGAACAAAGTTATGCTGCAGTCAGGCCGAACACCAGTTGAGCGCTTCGCGCAACGCAAGTGTGACCCACACAAAATATGTGGTCACAGTTTAGTGACTTTGGAATATTTCATTTGATTTAGAGGAAACCTTTTTTCTAGGTTGATTTAAAATCTATGTATGTACATAATTAGACAGCAGGGGGCACTGCAGGAACAGTGGAGTGCCAGCCGAGCGTGATTGTTTTCACGACAGTCTGCCGTAAAGTGGGGTTGTGTCGGAGGTGCCTGGAGTGAGCCATTTTGGCATGATTCAGCAACTGATGTCCTGTGCTTCTCATCTCTCCTGCTGAAATCACACTTTTTACGTATACTGTAAATGTTTCCGCAGTGGTGTTCATATACATTTTAAGGTTTGGATAACTTTGCTAAAGGGCTACTTTGTCCAGTCGGTGCGTTTAAATGCCACGAAGAAGATTCAAACTTCTTCAAAGAAGTTCATGGAATGGCCGACGTGAAATTGAGAATTTGAAATGTGAACATCATAACCGTGGAAATGTCGTCAACGGGGTACGTTGAAACGACGTTCGACTGTATCTTCAGTTCGCTTAACGTCAGCTCTTCAAAAACTCGGATGGCTTAAAAGCCAGCGGTGAAAGCTTGGAATTATTAGAGAAATCCAAAAAGGAATGGCTGCAAGTGGAGGGGTACGCACACACGCACATTCACACAGTTCCACGATGCAGAAGTGCCAGAGGGATTCCGAGTAAGGTTCAAACAGAATGAAGAATCGCTGTGTACTTGAATTCAGTACATGCGCACACGTGCGTGCACAGACACACACACACGCACTAACCTGAGAGCCATGTGATGCAATCAAGCAGGACGATGAAAGTGTGTGCGCATGCACGTTTATTTGGAGTGGCATCAACAGTGTCATTCCCAGCTGTACGCAGAGTACATTTTATCTCCCGTCCTGCCATTATGCTCTCATCAATGATGCACACCGCAATTATTGACAGTGCGATGACAGCAGATCTCGCCGAGAATGCCGCACTGCGATGTTGATGCTTGAGGGAGCCTGATAATAAACACACCTATGGGAGTTGTCAATCGATAAGAATGTTGTTTGGTTCCAGGTGAATATGTTTTATCAGTTTGGTTGCAGTGTGCATGCGTGCGTGCATGCGCGCGCGCGTAGCAGACAGCCGGTCAGAGAAGTCAAAGCTCCGTTTTGCCTCCAAATGACTTTCCATCCTTTTTCGACTCATGAATCTCATATTTAGCTTTCTCTGTCTGTCTGTCGCTCGCTGCCACCGTATAACAATGAAGCACACCGGAGGATCATTTCAAACCTAATCGCAAATTCGGTTTGATGCAATATTATTGCAGTTTAACTGCTAATATGCTCCCGCATCCGCCTCTTGTTTCTGACTTGAGGCGGGTATTATCGTTGTGATCAAGCGGAGACCCAGCTAACGCGATCATTTTCGAAACCATCGTGTAGAAAAAATCCCACCCCACCTCCCCTTTCACGTGCGATTATTTGAATAAATCTTTTTAACAAGCCATTCAGTCACACGGCAATGACGCGCAACCCCTCCAGCCATCATTTGTGACGAACGCTGCAGAATGAGCCCGACGGAGTTCCATTCAGGACTTCGTATCACAGTTCCATCCGACATGTCTTCTATACACTTGCTGCTGCTTTTGGATTAAAAAAAAAGTTCAACTCTTGCCTTTTGTTTTTAAACTGTACCATTGAACAAAATGAACAACGTCAACCTTCATCCGCAAGCTTCAATGCTGCGTGGAACTCGGCCCTCCATCACAGTTCTCACATCCCCTGAATCAGAGCAGCGATGCTTCTCCTTCATCCTGCGGAAGACACACAAGCAGTCGCAGACGCGCACATTCATGCAGTTTATGGTTTAGACATTTCAAGGGGCCAATTTGACAAGACACACCCGCAGACTCACAAGACTTGTGAGCCCACATTTGCATGTGCTCCACAGTGCTCTCAGTTGTTCGCTCTCGATTTATCTCTCCGTACCACACGCGCACTCACTCGCAGAGCAAATTTAAGCAGCAGCAGAACTCTGATTATCCGGGAATTTGTGAGACAGCGGAAGAAGCACAAGGTGCGCCTGATTCATCTCTTTGAAATAGTACCTTTTTCTTTTTAATTCAAATTTACAAAAAGAAAAAGTACAACGGAAAGAAGCACGTACATGTACAGCACGCAACTGCAAAACGGTATCAACATCACGTGGCAGCGATGACGCCAGGCGGGGGTGCAAAACCAATTGGATCTTTAAGGTAAAGTTGGCTGAAAAAGGCCTTTCATGGCATCCATTCAGACATTCAAATGGAGATGCAGGGATCCTGATTTTGTCCTGATTTCCTGTTCTAAACAAATCTAATCCGCTACTCTGTAGGGCAGTAAGAGCTGTGGGGAGCTGCAGCGCGCGTGGTACTTTTATCCAAATCGATGCAACTTAGTCGGTTAATCACATCACACCTTTGATGGAATCAATTCATCTCGCGCACAAGGTTGAATAATCACTTCTGTCAAGTGGTTTTGTTTGTTGCCGTGCTGCATAACTCCAGAGACGCGTTGCTTTGATTTGAACCAATCAAACAGTTCCGGGCTTTGAATTAGACCAATAAGCGATACGAAAGACCTGCAGCCAATTTTGCATGTGCGACTCATGTGTAAAACAACAAGTCCTTCAACGGTGCACTTCAGTTGAGCCGATTCCCTTGTGATTTGGTGCCCCTCCGTTCCTGTATTTGTGTGTGTCCGTATCAAATCGAGACCAAGTGTTGAAAAAAAAAAAAGTATTTATTTGGAGATAATTTTTGTAAATTTCCCCAGTGTGGGACAAATAAAGGATATCTTATCTTATCTTATCTTATAAATGTTTCGAACCTGTAAAAGGATGTATGGGATTTTCTGGACCTTTTCTGAACTGTAGAAACTCCAAAATAAAGTCAAACATAAACATCCAATGACGTTGTGCACCCCCGCTGCTTTCCAACAGTATTTGTATCTTGGTTCACTTCATCCAGTTCGTCCATCGTTTGATTCTGTGGCTCAGAAAAACAGGTCTACAGTATATGAGGTTGAATTCATCATGCCGTCGGACCAGCGTCAGAAAATGAGAGCGGTGTTGGTCCAACACAGTGGACTCCAGTAAAGAAGGCAGTTGGTCAAGGATGCTTTACAACAAGGCAAGGAGGAATGTTTTTTTTTTTTTTTTAATGGCACAACAAAGCTTCCTTTTGCTGAACACGTGTGCACTGATAAATTTCCAACCTGATAGGAAAACTGTCCAAAAAAAAAATATTCTTTTGAACCTTTACACCAAGGAAAATCATAAATGTGTATAAATAGAACACAAACGGTTTACGATCGTCTTTCAATCTGTTGGCCTCGAACTCTGCTGTGATTTTTGTTGCCATTACGGATGATTGTCGAAATCGTCAACTTTGCCAATTCGCAGTCTCGGCTCAGCTTGTGGGAGACCCCCTTTTGAAAGTGAGAGACATTTTCAGCCTTCACAGACAGCGAGATTTGCTTCCGTTTACCTGACGTGTTTTCAGAGCGTGCGCGATGCCGGAAGGACGACGACGTAACTAGTCGATCAGTCGTGTTGCTAAGCAACGGAGGGGAATCTCGCGCTGTACATTTGTTCGTAAGCAAGGTCGCGACGGCAGTGAGCTTCCCACGTTTTGTCGTCGCGAAAGCCTTTTCACTATTTTGTGGGAAAAAAACCTGGTTGTGATCATGACGTTTAGGTTATAAAGGTGTTTGTTGTCGGCAAAATCGGCAAATGGAAAATGAATGACGGGAAATCGGGACTTTGAAATGTGAACGTTATAGCGGTGAAAACGTGGGACCCTTGAAAAGAGGTTCGACTGTAAGAACAATTTCCATACCTCTCAGGCAATGCAACGCTGACGACTATGCCCTTGAAACCAATTCTTAATTCCATATCAGGGAGTTCGTCGACAGTTTTGGGGAAAACTATTTCAACTGGATTTTTATTTTAGCATTTTAATAGACTTTCTATCCACTTGACTGCCTTTTCATCAAAGAAGGTTTCTCGGTGGGACCAGACCGTGCTGAAGCATCCATTGACTAATATTTTGCACAATAAACTTCACTCTGAGGCCACGAGTCCCAGCGAGCGGCTCGGAGTTGTCACGAAACACAATCCGCCGCTGTCCACACGGCGCACAAATGAGGAATACAGCCGCCTGTTCACTCCACGTGGCCGTCGAATCCAATTTAGTTTTTTTATTTTTTATTTTTTGGTGGTGTTTCTAATCTACAGTACATACAGACCGTCCTAAACAGTGATCCATTTGGACATGTACAGTAAGTTCTGCTTCTGCTTAAGATAAACAAAATTCATTTATTATTCTCTCCTCTCTCTCTCTCTCTCTGCAATAGTACCCAGCGCTATTTCACATGTAATTTGTTTTTACACACCGTCAAACGCTTGTAGCATTTCCTTAATCCACATCTTATAAAGACAACTACAATCTTGAACATAAATCACCATCTATGACACAGTATGAAAGTGCAGTTCAGGCTGAAAAATCATTTGCATCCCGACCTTTTACAAGAAAAGCAAAAGAGTCGTCATGGTGTTGTTGAAAGGACGAGGAGGATATTCATTTGGGCGGTCGGAATTCTCAAGTGGGATCCGGGCGAAGCGTTTTTGTCTTCAACCAATTTCCCAAAAGTCATGCAGTCAGTGTCCTCAAGACGCATCAGGTGAGACAACAGGGCTGTTTGTTTCCACATAAAAAATACTTCTTCTAGAAAACATTTACGAGATCAGTCACCGACTCATCTTTGCTCCATACAGTCGATGCGTTTGCTTTTAGAACTGACTGTGGTACAATCAAAGCCGAAGAGTGTCAATGAGTTCAATGTGTGCCTACGTGAGCGTCTTTGTAAACATAGCAACACCGAACCACTAAAAGATGGGCAACGAGAGGGAGCGAAGGGCTGGGGTGGGGATCGCATCATGATATCAGTCAAATCTTCACAATGTCTGAGGACTGAAAGGAGTCTTTTTCTTTTGAATGAGTCGTCGTTTCCATTTCGAATGAAGCGGCAAGCTGAAAAATTGACCATTCTGCCATTGGAAATTGAATAAAAAGTTTTTTATATTTTTTTTCATTGTTGTTTTTTTGACAGTGGTCTTATTCCTCAACCGCCTCTGTCTATATATTATCACTTTATATTTAAATATATATTCAATCCTATTTTCATGTCTTTGCTGTTCCGGGATATCAGATCTCATCGTAGCCCAGGAATGAATCCGAGAGAAAAATAAAATATTGAACAGATACATTGCAGTGAATGAGATACAGTATGCCCAGCTTCTTTAAAACATTTGGGCAGTTTGCTCGCAACGTACGGTTCGCACCTCATGGCGAAACCGATTAAGTCATCTGGCATTTGAGCCACCCGTCGCAAAAGGCTCGTGGGGAGGAATGTTGAGTTTGAACGAGTGTCTTATTTTGAGGGCTAAAACTGCATTAATTTTCGTTCATATTTTACACAACACTGAAATGATTGGAAACTGTATTTACTGATGCATGGATGTGTGAGAGTTCACGGCTAATTGTCAACAGCCAGGTCTGCAAACCAACCAAAAGCAGTTCATATTCTATTCACGGCAATGTATCTGCAATATAGCAAACAGTGATACCTGAACTTACGAGTCCTACGAGAAGCCAATGAATCCTGCTCTAGGAAAAACCTGTTACAAGTTTTGTTGTGTGTTTTTGGGCTGCCGGAACAGATTATTGGCATTTCCCTTCATTTTGATGGGGAAATGTGATTTGACATTGGAACAAACTGAACTCTAAAGTCAAGGTATCACTGTATATTTTTCTTTTCTTTAGTCATCTTGCAGTTAGTTTTGAGAATGAACATTTCGCTCTGCATTGATCCCTTTGTCTTTGTTGAACATACACACACAGAAAAGCCAATGGCAAGCTTCTTCCTCCTTTCTCCCCGACCTTCTGAAGGTGAAAAGGACAACCTGTTTTCCCCGCGGTTTGCCACTGCACGTGTACACACCGGATTCAATCGTGTCCTGTTTATTTGGGTTGTTTTTTTTTTCCCCTTTGTCCAAAGTTTGAACAAATAGCTGTCGCCGCCAGCAGAAGCATCCTGTGCATTGTCTCGGTATCTGTGCTTGACCATATCAGTGCTTCAACACTTATTGCTTTAAATTACATCAATCACTGCCTCCCCTTCCCTTCGCGTTCTTCGCCCTCCCTGGGCTCGTTTCTCTCTGTCTCTTTTTATTACTTTGCCTCTTCATCTTTCTCCCCTTTAACTTCTCGTCACATTAGTCTGCTTCTGGTAGTCTTTTCATCATTCTCTCCCCTCCCTTCCTCTTTCGCCCCTTTACGACTATTTTTCTTCTTTTATCCTTCCTCAGTCTTTCCCTTCACATCGACCCCTCTCTCCTTCCTTTGCCCCCCTCTTTTATCTGGCTTCTCTTTCTCCTCTTTGGCACCATCTTCAACTTGTTCCTTTTCTTCTTTCTCTTTCTCTCGGTCTCGGAAGAGCTGAGCTAACTTGTGGAAGCGGGGCCCCCACTCTTCCAATCCGGCACCCCAGTCCTCCTTGTCTGCGTCCTTCTCTCCTTCACTCTCGAGCGAGCTCAGCGATCCGGCGCGGGACCCGGTACCCTCCAGACCGTAGATCTGCACCGAGTCGTACGGTGGTTGCGAGGGGTCAAACGTGACCTGGGCAAGACGTAGACGTAGGAATTCGCCCACCCTCAGAGCCAGAGGCGGAGCCCCGGTCCCCGGTGCTGCTCTGGCCGCTTCAATGCCAGGAACCCAACCGGGGCCAATGCCCAGCACTCCCCCGTAAGCTCCCCGAGGCTGACCGGGGAAGGGCAATAGCTGGGGGGTCATATCCATTCTCGCCAACACATAGCCACCCAAAGCCACCCGGTCACGCCAGTCTCCAATCAAGCCGGGTGACTCTGGGTAGACAGTCGGACTGCCAGTCAGTGGTACGCCGCCAGCTTCTCTATCTGGCCTCGCCACCACAAAGTTGCTCCCCAGCTCGAGTCCTCCCCTCTCCAGACCGCCGGGGGGCTCCTTCTGCCTGCGTACCTCCCCCTGCAAAACGGTGGCGTAGTTGCGAACATTGCTAGCTTTCTGTTGTCCGTCGGTAGAGGTTGCCCCACTTGCGCTTCCGCCTCCTCCGTTGCGTTCAGACTCGGCACCTTTCGGAGAGAGGCCAGCACGGGAGGCCTTGCGCCCGGCCATCGGGAGGGTGGCAGAATCGCACACCCAGCCTCCTACGCCATGACCCTGGCCAATCATGGAGCCGGATCGTGTCAGGACAAGGTTATGCTCCCTTGGCAGTGTCTCCGACTGCACCTGGATGGGATGTAGGTGAGCACGAGTGGTTTCAGTCCAGGGTTTGGGTAGGGTGAAGTACTGTGAGGAAGGACGATGATTCGGTCAAAATCAGGTGGCGGATGGTCAATATGGGAGAACAAGAGCGATGGCAAGAACAAGTGAGACAAAAGGAAAGTGGGATGCAAAACAGAAAAGGAAGTCAAGAGTGGGAAGAAGCCATGGACAGATTCATTGCATACTAGAAAGAAGTCACACTGCACCACGAGAGCGAGATGGAGGGATTCAGAGATAAAGCGTTTGACAATTAAATGAAGCTGAGGACTCGCGCATCTGCTTCGGCCGAATAAATAAAACACAACACAAGATAATAAATGGCAGGAAATAAATGCGCTGACGTGTCTGACTCATCACCACCCCTCAGCTTTGTCCTGAAGCTCGTGGACATATTGCAAAAGATGAAACATATTACAAGGCTGCGACCAACCAAATAACAATCAGCTCAACCCCAACCGAATGATTATTTCATATTTCCTTAATTACTTCATTATCACGTCGTTTGTGTATTTGATTCACACCTAAAATAGCAACGCAAGTCATTGTAGACCATTATTAAATTGAAATTCAATACTCCATGCGGTTGCTATCATATTTTCTCCATCGAGCAACATATGAGGCGTGGAAGACGATACGTAGAGCTCGACATATTCAGAGTGCGCTTTAGCTTCATAAAAGGACGGCTGCGATGCTTACCCAGTCCATATCATGACCGTGGTTGACTTTTTCTTCGCTGCTCTCCTCAGTACAGTTGCTGGAGGTTCCCATCCCTCGTCGTTTCTCCTGGCTGTCGCTAGTCCGTGGCGTTCCTTCATCCGACGTGCTCACGCCACTCTGGGTCGCAGCCCCGTCGCGGCTGCCCGCGTGGCTTCCCGTTCGGCTTCCCGCGCTGAGATCTGCGGGGGTTATGTACACGGCCCCCGACTCCATGGGTCCGACCATGGCCCCCTGGTTTTGGATGACCAACGAGTGGTCTGGTTGGCCTCCGGGAAAGCGGTATCCAAGCTCTGCCAGACCTGGTTCCAATGTTTCGCCCGGTGTGCGGCGTAGCACAGGTAGTGTGTGGCTGCTGTAACAGAGGCGACCGTAAAAGGGTCCTCCCGGGCCTGAGTAGTTGTGATCAACAACTGGATTCTGAGCCCAGCTGCAGGTGCGAGTTTTCTCCTGTCCGCGTTGGGTGTAGCGTCTGGAAGACACAAAACCACATTCAGATGTGACCTTTTTTTTTTTTTTTTTGGAGGGGGGGGGGACTTAGATTCAAATCCAGTTAAAATGGAGTACTCCGGACTAAATTATTGTTTCATCATATTTGGCAGCGGATGACTGAAATAGAGTTTAACCAAATAAATTGCGATATATATTTGGGGGGATGGTCTACAGATATGCTTGGAGCTAGATTCGGAGGTTTCTGACATGACTTTTCAAAACAAAAATTAGCTACAAACAAACCCCCAAATGCAATTTCAACTACGTATAATTTCATGGGTAGCTTGTAGCTCATTTGAGAATAGTCACCCACTGCTGATTATCGGAGATAGACAGGAGCCTATCATCTCACGTGCTATTATTCGAACACAAAATGTCATCAATGTCATCTGTGCTGACGTTGGAACGTGGCATCCATTAAACAAAACTGTACCTAGCTCACTGCACTTTGTGTGATCGGTTCAGGATGTCCAAAAGACAGATTGAACCTGACTGCAAACTTTTGAAGGACGCTGACTCTGCATCGCAAAGTTACTGGCACTCCAGAGACACCAGCAGCTTCAAATCACTGCTTGGTGCTTATTGGTGGCTTTTGAACAGCTGCTGACTTAAAAGGATGCATTTGCCTGACAGAAACCTTTGGAATATGCCTTGATTGGAGCAAACGCGCTCGCTCTCTGAGTCACACTAATTGTTGAACAGTAGGCCTGCAATTGTTTTCTTCAAATGTCCACATTGTTTTTATTCCTCCTCAAGTCATTTCCATTTAATTAGGCTCGGCAAAAAAACGAAATACCAAACCTGCCTTGAGTTTTATATTCATGCAAAAACATCCCAGGGAAAAGAAAAACTCGAATGTTTATTTAACTTCAATCCGACATGTGTGATCATTTGTAACAATGTTGACAGATATAAATAATAATTGCTGGGGGGTTTTTCGTTGTAGCGCAGAAATACAATTGTATGCACACAGACACAGAAATACGACAGCAGAGGGGTCGAACCGACGAGCTGACATCGACTTTACCTCTCCACAATGACGATAAGAGTTTGATAACTTGCTAATCACGTGTTTTGGCTTTTCACAACATGGATGCCGTGCCGAAAGCGACAGGTCAACTCAAATCAAACAACAGCACAAGTGCTACATGGCCATCTTTGAAAAAAAAAAAAAGCACCGGCTAAGCCAGAGCGCTCGCTGACAAGCAGTCGAAATCCTCAAGCCGGCCATCAATTAGCGAATCCGGCGAACTGCCCCGCTGTCATAGACAGAAGCCTGTCTGTCAAAAGCTTTTCATTGTGAAAATAAACAGTGAACAGCCCTGGACCTACGAGGACATAATGGCGCCCCAATCAATATCCTCAAACACCCTTCATCCCTCATCCGCAAACACATGACACGCTTCACACACAACCCCGATTCACTCATCCAATCACAAATCACACTCAGACAGAATTTCAAGAACTATCCGTTTAACACAAGTGCGCTTTCGTGCCATACATTAAAAAGCATTCCCTCACCCTGTTTTGTTTTCTTTTTTTTCTTTAATTACAGCACTGTAACACATGAGGCTCTGCGGTTGTGTTATGGAAATCGGTATTGGACCCCGACAGTTTTCCGACTGTCTGCGAGGCCGTGAATGGCCGCTACTAGAGCACATGGTGGAACTCAAACTAATTGGGGGAAAAAAATGTTTTACAACTTTACAAGAGCATCATCTATTGCGGGGAATTGCATGATTGGTGAGAGGGCATCTCATGTTCTTCTGTCTACCTCCCTCAATTGCAAAAGAATAAATAATGAGTTTGATTAACTAAAGGCAGGCTTCCTTCGTTTTTATGGCCTCTTCATAGGACTTGCATGAATTTACTGCAGCTAATTATCAGACCAAAGGCAATAAAATGTTTCAAGGAACATCAAAGTGGCTCAAACAAGTCATGGATGTAGCGCAGCATAAACAAGCGTTAACAAAACGAAAACAACATTGGGGCTCGTTCGGGTGCTCGGCTTGAGAGCACTTGGCAACGGCGGTTTGACGGTGCCCGATCATGACCTGGGAGTGACGGCTTGCACGCTTCCAAAAGTGGATCACTTATTGTGCCGGCTGGGATTAAAGCTTCCACTCTGAAGCAGTAAATTGTCCCTTTTCAGGCGTCCTTTTAGTGTGTGAAAAGCGGCCGGTCATGACGGCTGTTGCAATTAAATGTGTCACCACATCCTTGTGTGCGAATGTTTGTTGACGCATGGTGCGAAATACTGCTTAGCGTCAACGGGTGTGGGTGCGGAGGTGCTTTGCGGACAAACTTATTTCCTGATCACACTGGTTTGCGTCAATGTCCACTGTCCGGGGACCTCATTTCTGAATGTAAATCATTCCAAGAACCCCAAGTGAGTCACGACAACATGAACAAGAACAACTTACACGTTCCTGCTGTCCAGCGTGCGATAGCCGCGTGAGCGTGAGCTGTGGGGGGCGCTCTGAAGCGCGGCCATATCAAAGGCGGCCGTGTCGGCCTCTCCGCCGCCCTCGTCGTCATACGTGATGATGTTCTCGCGGACGTCATCGTCCTCCAGCGGTGACAGCGAGTCGCGCTTCTGACGCCTCAGTGACAATGACAGGGCGCTCACTGCTGTGGAGCGGCGGCAGCAGGTGCAAAGGAAATTGAGGGATGAAAGCGAACAAAGAATGATGAAAAGGGGTCAGGGGAGGGCACAGGGGAAATAAAAAGAAGAGCGAGAGGGCAAAGGGAGGGCGGGAGATGGAGAAACATTAAGGTTAGACAAAGAGGTGAGACAAAACAAATTCAGAGGAGGCCTCGGGTTAGAGGGCAGGTGCATCATATCAGCGGGCTGCAAGCCACCGCTCTGTAATTGACTTTGAGCTCCAGCCAGGCAAACAGAAGCTCTGCTGGGTTGTCCCGTGTCTCCGTCGTTCCAAAACACAGCCTAACATTTGACTGGGGGGGGGAACAAAAAACCTCCAGCTCCTTGGATGCACAAATATTTTAATAGCTTTTTGTGACTGTTAGTCCAGTAGATATTGCTGGAGAGCTACTGTGAGTATGAGAGGCACCAACCAGCCTACATAGCAGTCAAAGTATTTGGTGTGGATATGAATCGTGCCAACAGCAAACATTTGTGATCCATCACCCGTCGACGTTGGTCGAGTCAAGTCAACTGTATTTCTCGAGCACTTTCAAACAGCCATCGCTGCATACAAAGTGCTGTACATGGATCAATTGAACATATATAATAAACAGTAAAACAAAATCGGTAATAAAGACAGTAGAAAGCACCAAACAGTAAAACCGAGAACAAATCTAAGTCATAAGTCATGCTGAGTCGAATGCCACATTGGTGTCACATGCACGTCTGTGATCGAGAGTCACAAAACAGAGACGATCGTAATTGCGCTTTCAAAAGAAGCCTCGGCATTTTGTCGCTGCGCATAATTGTTGGAGTCCAATCTTTTTTATTTTTTTTTGTCATTGCACAGTGTGCGATGGAACTGTGGGTTTAGTTGAATGCCAAAACATTTTTCCTACACTTGAACTTACCCGACTTTGTTTATACTCTTTTACGCCGCCAAAAAGCCTCTCCGCATCACCTTCACGCAAACGTGCCTTCCTTTGTGATTGAACAGCTCTCATCCAGAATGATAAAGTCCCTCTCAGCAAGGCACGAGCGGGGATTCAACGGACTGAATGGAAACGACAACGTTGCTGGCCACCACCCAGCACTTCCTCAGCACCCGGGCGTGATTCAATTGAGTGTTTGTGAATTCCTGCTCAGGTGGAAGTGACATTTCATTGTGTGGCTCCCCACGACGCCAGCCAAGAAACTCAAGCATAATAGTTATTTTAGGGGCGATGAGCAACAAATAAATAAAGGAATAAATAAATAACCCTTCCTTTCAAGCGGCTGTGACGATGAAATATTTACGCAACTGCTTTCAGACTCTCAGTTGAAGATTAAGCGCGCCGGCATGTGGTGAAGGATAAATGTAGCTAAAGTCTATTCACTCGTCTTTTCATATGTAGATTTGTGTAAAACAGTTTTGCGGCCGTTCCACTGCAATTGTATCACGAACGTATCATTTATGTGGTGTGGTGTTTGTTGTTTGAATGAAATAAGCAAAAACAAAAGTCACATTGTTGTTTTAAATGGCCGTCCCATTAGCTCGTGACTGACTTCTGCTATATTCACAGAACTTACCCAGGAGCGTCGCAACACATGCCAAGATGGCCAGCAGAGCGGCGGTGCTGAGGCCAGGCGAGGGCAATGTGGAGTGCTGGGGGAGACAAACGGCTTCTCTTTCGCGCTCCCATTCGCCCTCGGCCTGTTTGCCCGTCTCTCGCTCCCCGGTTTTTGCCCCTCCTCTCAGACAGGGGCAGACGGACACCGTGACGGTGCCGGTGCTGGTGAGACCCGATGTCCCGTCTCTTAGAACCAGTGGCACATAAAACGTTAAGCTGGAAGATGGAGAACGGGACAGCGGCTGCAGCTGGGACAGCAAGACCAAGCTTGCCGTGGGACCTGCCGAGAGATCATGCAGGTGACAATCTTTCAAACGTTGTCCGAATAACATCACTTTCTGCCCCGATTCATTTCTTCTGAACATTCTTCCGGTTTCATTATAATGGAGATCTATTGCGGTGCCTGCTTCGCAACCCAATCGAAAATCGAAGACACGAACGGATCTGTGGGAGCTCCGCGGACAAGAGCGGTGACAGCAATGTTATTGTGTGTGTCAGGAAAGGAAAAATTGTCGTCGTTTCCCCTGACAGTCTTTTGCTCATTTTTCTCACTTTTCTATGTGTAGTCGCAGCGCGAGCTGATCCAAAAATCAACACGTGTAGTTTGAGTTTCCATAAGCTGCACTGTCTTGGTCTTTTTTCTGCAAGAAACTCAAAGTTGGGGAAAAAAAAAAAAATCCAACAACATAATTTGGCAACGAGGCAATGGCGCAAGGTGCCTCATGTGATAATGTTGATTCATGATCTTATCCATGCTCGTCACAGCCCCTATGGGGGCTATTGTGGACAGCATCTGGGAATTGCTGCCGTCTATGTGCTCAAACAGTACACAGCTCTGTCATCCTCCTGCGGCGCTCTCCTTTGGATTGATGTTGTTTCTGCTCAGCAACAGCAACTCTCAGGCTTCAAATGCCACAGACACGTGACAGAGTGACAGCAATTTTTTTTTTATAGTGTACGATACACTGCTTTTTATTTCACATCATATTTCTGGTTCAGCAAAGGAAATACTCACTCCTGGTACGCACTGCCCAAACCATTACAACAAAGTCAGCGATTTGGAGTTCCAGTCATGCAATTTGATCATCATTATTATTGAGCGTTTGCACCATCAGAAGCACCATTTGAGAAGTTGTAGAAACCAACCGTGCCAAAAAGGGGCGCTATACAGCCTGATGCATTTTGTGACATTCCATGAAAAATGCTAAGCGTCACTCAAGATGGTCAAAACAACCCCAAATCGAAAAGCAAGTGCTGACTGCAATACAGCAAATAACAATAGTGCAGTGTGAGACAAAGATGGAGAGTAAATGAAAGATTGTCAACAGGGAGAGATAAGAACAGAATGTATGGTGCCCTCCGTAGTCATTGGCACCCCTGGTTAAGATGTGTCAAAAGCCTTAATAAAACTGGATTTGTGAGAGGCAAAAGAACACCTCGTAACCGGAGGCGATGAATGGCACTGCTTGGATTTTTCTTAACTTGCAGTAGCACTTCAGCGAGCTTAACTTTTACATTATGTTCGACAGCATGCGTAGACGTCAGGGAAGAGTATAACAAGAAAATCAATGGGCCTCCAGAAACAAAGGACGGATCCTGAGGACAAGAGTAGGAAGAATAGTCACATGTGGGGGCTTGGAGAAACGAATTCAACCAGAAAAGAAACGGGACTGTAGGTGTGAAAAGAGATGAGGCAAGAAAGGAAGATGACATCAGGCGGAGAGAAAAATGTGTGATTATGAGCTTTGAAATGTAGAAAACAACATGTTCGGATTAAGACAAACCGGAGTCGGGGGGGGGGGGG